>JANTCA010082617.1:0-14411 GCA_024741275.1 Chironex yamaguchii | reverse complement strand
TTAAAGCTCTAGGCTACAGCTTGCTTTTAAAAACTGAAAAGGAAAGCGTTGTTGAGTTCAATTTTTCAATGAAAAACCTCGTCATGTGTTGTTATCTAATATTTTTAAGTCGCGCGCCCCACATTGATCACGCGAGCTTTTTGTCGTGCGCCTCAATTTTTGAGCGTTAAAGCCCTGCTTAAACAAACGTTCTTCATCCTATGTCATTATTTTGGAAGCATAAAAGCGACTTTGATGTGTCATGCTCAAATAACGTTTTCAAGCATGCTTCTTGTGTGGATAGACTCCTGTAATCAGTGCCCCTGAACTATATGACCCTTCGTAACTGTCTTGATAATTGATTTACATTGTACTTACATTTCCTTACAGCCCTCAGTAAAGTCTTTAAATTTGCTGATGTTGAAGAATCAGGACAAGTTGATGTTGCTACAATAACAACTCTAGCAGTGCAGCTCATGGGCACTGACTTCAGTGAGTCAGAAAAAGACACAGTTAACAAAAAAGCAGAAATCAAAGCTGAGAAGGGTATATAGTTTGTAGTTCTTGTCATTGTCTTTAAAATTTTTATGTTTTATGTAATTTTAAAACATATATGTATATATATGTATTTGTTGAGAGTGGAGCATTGCCACAATTTCTGTAACATACTTATTACTGAGGGTAGCTGATCCCCATGCCAATGTTAGGGAATTTACAAGGAAATGGGCTCTTTCTGATAGTGGGCGCCCATTACCTTCTCTCGCCAATAATATTTTGTTTGTGGTGATGCAGATTTGAACTTGGGACCTCTGGCTTGCACGATTGTCCTCTTATCCACTGTACTACGGCGGCTCAATAGCTGATTCAAAAGCTAACACACAAAACCTCCATGTCATCATGGCACAAAGATTTGGCGAGAGACTTTCAAAGTTGAAGGTTGCAGTCCGCTCCCACTTAGTGCAGCTACTGTTGTAATGCTCCACTCTTAACACTTATTAAAGCATTTGTGTCTGTTCTAATAAGTTATGCAGATGATGCAATTAATTTATGCATTTGACTTCACACGTAAAAAAATGACGTTTGAATTGAAGTCGCACCGATGTCGCATATTGCAATGATTGAATGGATTCAAATTTATTGTAGTCCGCTTAGCTTAAATTGAACATGTAGAAATAACACGAAACATAAACATGATCATCATACTCATGGTATGCCGATGGTATGTATTTATTGGCAACCATGTCTCAGATGTGTGGTCATTTGAGTGAAAACCTTTCTATTACGTCATTGGCTTCAGATTTTTTTTCTGGGAAACCTTTGGAAAGATACCCCTCCTATCTTCAGGCTCGCCATCGATAGCTTACGTTGATGGTAGTACATAAGTAGTAAGAGCAGTTCTGGGATCGGCCTATATTGAAAGAAAATGTAGTTTGCGTTATAATTTTGTCCGGTTGTTTGTGTGCTTTATTACATTTTGGTGCAGTATCTTATTGTTAAAACATAGAAATCAAATTTGATCGAGGAAAAAAGTTCTTGGATTATGCATCTAGATCCGGTCAAGTGAAACCTTCGTAATTTTGTAAGTAACAAGTAGGTAACATGTTCCTGTACGGATAAAGTTTCTTATGATTTCGGACATAACAGCCATGTTTATGGGGAACTACAGACTAGTTTACACTACAAACTGGATGCAAAGAGCATTTTCTTTCTTCTTGACTACCCAAAATATAACCGTCGCAGTTTGTCGTAACTGATTAGATTGGAAGTTGTGACTGTTTTGTGTCCCTTAAGTTGTGACCTTGTGAATTGTCTTGAAATTGTTGTTATTCCGAGAAACAAATCGTACTCCCAGGGCGGGAGATGAACCCGCGACGTTCTGCTTGCCGGGCAGATCCCCTGACAACTGAGCTACCGGGACGCTTTTCAGAGGTCTCGATTTTGATGATTTTGTCCCTAGAAAGTGTTGTTACGTATTTTAATCGACGTTTATTGGTATAACTGCTGTGACATTGAAGGATGTGATACATTTACTGAGATACAAAGTATTTTTCAAGTGGGTCCCTGAGAATGATGTGATTTAGAGCAGTACGGCATAAATGACTTGTATGTGTCTCCAAATTGGACCAGGGAGAGCGAACCGACGAAAGCGATGATTGAATGACGAGATAGGACTAGGATTGGAATGGAAAGACAAGTAACTTTACTTACCCACTTCTATGGACCAGCTGAATGCTCATAATGGAACAAAAAGTTTCTTTGAAGAACCAAGGATGCGATTATGCTGTTGAGTCTGTATTTCAACTTACCGAAAAGTGGATTGCAATAATTATATAAATACATGATACATAGGCTATAAATACATAATTACTGACTTGCTGGCTGTTCGAAAGTAATCATTAATCAAAGAAATAATACTGCTGATACAGAAAACAAGACCTTGTACGTTGACAATAAAGCTGGGATAAATATTCCTCAATTTAGTAAGAAACATTAACACAATAGCCCAGTTGACCTAACTTGTGCAGTAACAGACAGGAGTTTGATTGGCCATCCGTCTTGAAGACGTCGATAAAACCAGTACGAGCGCTGCACTACCCTTAATACCCGCTACTTGAACTTGCATTTTTAGCACCTGTGCTCAACTTTTCCCAACCTTTTTGTCAATCTTTTCCACTGCTGTTGCCTTTGTCACCCGACCTTTCTTACCCTTGAGTCCCATCTCTCTCACACTTTCATCCTGTCTTTCCTACACTTCCATTCTGTCTTTCCCACGTTTCCGTGCTGTCGTTGCTACCCTTTCCCCTTGTCTTTCCCACCCTTTCCCCTCGTCTTTCCCACAGTTCTCTCCTGTCTTTCCTATGTAAACCATCCCTATAGCCCTCCCAGCTCCCTTAAGCTTACCACGAGATTTACTATACCGGAAAAGCTAAACAGTTACTAACACTGTTTTGTACATTCGTACAACCGCATGTGGTCGCCTCTCGGTTTAAGCCAGTAACCTGTTAGAGGGGGCAGTTACACTATCGTGATACCTTCTTTGCATATGATATCATGAATGTAACAAAATCAACGGTACGTCAAGTTATTGTACTATCACTGATGTATTTAGATATGGATAGTGTCTGACGTGCGCAGTTTGCTCAAGAAGAGCTAGGTATATAATAATAAACATATTTCTTATTGTCAGGAATGCTGTCATATACTAGTTTCATTGAGATTATGCAAGAGACAATGGCCACAACAACCCACTGGGGTGCTAAGCTGAAAACGGCCATTGATGGTCATGTCGGTTTTGACTCCATTCAAGAACAACTTCGACTCAAAGCTTTGAGAAAAGGATTTGAATTTAACGTCATTGTAGTAGGTAAGGTAATTAATATGACTTAAGGGCATGGCTGGGTTTTGTCTTCGCAGAGTAGTTTTTGATTTGGAGCTTGGGCTTCCAAAAATAACCAAAAGTCTTTTGCTTCTCACTTCAAAGTTGTTGTTTTTTTCTTTTGTATTGTATTTTTCTGTGTGTGACTAGCTTTTATTTTGTGCCCGAGATTTTATGCTTAAAAGTGATATCTGATGGCCACCCCGAAATTTTACATAGGTCCGACACCTAGCTGGCTACCGTTTTTGACTTAACATTGAATTTGATTTAACTTGCATTAAAAAAGTTTAACCAATATGAAGTGCCAGTATCAATGGTACCATATACATGGTTTATCCTACTACAGTGTTGCCGCGCGTCTTTGTTATACAACTAATCAGTCTGTTAGTTTTTCCTTCCGGTGTTTCAACCTTGAAAGCCATTATCTTGCAGTATTAAAAGCAATAGCCTAAGACCATGTGTATGTCCTTCGTGATTCCCAACGTTGAATCATGTGCCACTGCCATGTCTCGTCAAGTTACATAAGATATGCTGCTTACATAAGATATGCTGCTTACATAAGATATGCTGCTTACATAAGATATATTGTCGTGTGTCTGCCATTTCTGAGTTCATTACAATAGGCGCTGGTCGAAGAACGTGCAACTACTAGTCCTAATAATAGAATGGTCTACTTTGAAAATAACCACTCTTCTGTACAGAGCGGCGCAACAACGAGTTACAGCTATAAGTTACACTTTGCCGCGCGTCTGGTGTATACCTGAGTACGACGTATGCAGTCAATCACTTTGTTTCTAAGGTACAGAGATAGAGTAGGAGTGTTAAGGTGTTCTTAGTCGGCCACATTTTCATATTTGTCCGCATATCTGAGTGTGAACTTCGGCTTGTACGGGACGGGAATGGAAATATTTGACTGATATCTTCAGTGATATCGACTGTCACCACGATGTTCCCGTAGCTTTTATTACTATCATTTTCATGTCATATAAAGTGATTTTGGATTTTTCTCGTTAGATGGCGATACAATGAGCCTGTATTCTCAATGTTGTGTTTTTTTAACCAATAATGATAAGCGTGTTAGTGTTTTAACTTGACTTTGAGGAGATATGCGATCCTTATTTCAGGGTCTTCCGGGCTTGGAAAATCAACTTTGATCAACACATTATTTAGAACCAAGGCCAGCAGGACTAGTTGTACAACTGATTCCAACAAAATTCCAAAAACAGTGGAAATTCGAACAGTCACCCACGGTATGACACTTGACTTAAAATTAATTTGGTTTATTTTGTACTCCAGACTTAAATTTCCCTTGAAAAGTTCAAGCAGTTATTCTGTGATTGTCTGACATGGTGTTATTTTGGCTAATGAAGTCGTGAAGTATTATTTCATGCGTTTGCGTCTGTGTTTGAACTGCATGTACAGGAAATATACGGCTTGTGTAGGGCATCTAGACAAAGCACCTCAAAACTACACTGAAGCTAGCATCAGTAGGGTATAGTGCCCTATGGGGTTACTCTGACTATCGAAATTTCCCAAATTTTCTGATACAGCATTTAAGAACCACTTGTAGGTATGCAATAAAGGTAATAGTCTGCGGTTGAGTTTGTAAATGTTTTCGGGCCTTCTTGTATTGAATATCATGTGATATTACTCAAGTCAGTGGTGGGTATTGTCACGAAAGGTGCTACAAGTTTTTGAATTCATTGCCTGTTTTGTAAGTGTTCGATAAAGTTTACTTTTCGCATTTCAGTTAACTTTGTGGAGAAACTTTTTTCGATGAGGGCGTATTCAGGAGTCAGTAAATAGGGAGGTAAATGTGCATGCGTTTACTGCATGTCTAAGTATTTAGATTTGTCTGCGCGTCTTATATCGTTCTTTTGGATTTTTTGATTGATGGGGGAGCAATAAACTGTGTTGGAAGAGAATCATCTGCTGAGTGAATCATCCGCTTTTCAGCTATTGTGCTCAGTTTATTACTAATAAACATCCAAATTTTTACTTTTTGTAGTACTTGTATTTTGTGTTTTGCATGTTCCAACAGTTTTGGAGGAGAAAGGAGTCAATTTGAAGCTTACCGTTACAGATACGCCCGGGTTTGGTGACCAAATTAACAATAACAACTGGTAAGCCGCAGTCTTGGTCTAGACTTCTTAATTTTTTTATTTCGTTGATACTCTTTCGTCAAAAAATTTTTATATTTGAAACAGAAACCCGGGTTGTTATCCGACAGAGCATTTTGGACATTCTTCTCATCGTTTGATAATCAGCATCGCCAAAATGGAGACCATCCATTTATTGCCAACTCAATATTCACGGCTAACACAAGCTTCTCAAACGCCATGTTTACTAGAGCCTACTTTGCCAACGCAATTGGCACAATAACTGTCAAAACCGTTTTCATCACATCACCACAGTAACGCCAACACCATCAAGGCCAACGCTATACAACCAATGCTATCAACCCATTTCCATCACAACCACTCTAATTGGCACATGCGTCCTCCTCGGCTTATCATAACTATTGCCGATTGACAAAATCTTACAGGACGACGGTTTGAGGAAGGAATCGTTAAGTAAGTGGTCATAACTGCTGTTAGTGTGTACACTAACCCCACGGTGTTTGAGTCACTTAGTTACTAGCCATTATTATTGGATCTTGATTACTGCCATCCTGTACATAGTGAAGCTCATGGATTTGAGTGGCAGTTCAACATATGACAATAAAGGTTGCACCTTTTATGTACAGCCGGTTGGTTTAAATTATATGCTTCGGTCTTTTTAAGTCGTTTCAAAATAACTTTTAATTGGTCCACTATGGTGTTGACTCCCTAAGATTTGCAAATTTGTGATTGAATACTTCAGTTTTACTGAACGAAATGGTAACTTTACGTAGAATTTGTCAAATATTTGAGTTTAAGCTCACATCCCCTCCTTACTAAATTCTTCTGCTATAAACTAGCTAAATAATATGGAATGCACGCTAAAGTGCGTTGCTCGGTTTTCCATAGAGTTTGGAGGGCATGGTCAAGAAACATTCGCGACTCCCATAAACCTCAAAATGTCCGCCCCCGTCTTAACACGAATCCGTTATCTTTTATCTATCATCGTATACAACGTATATCATTTCTGAACCACTGGAGTGTTTTAATTGGCAGTTGCTGTTGTCTTCTCTTCTTAGCTGGGAGCCAGTAGTTGGATATATCAATGAACAGTACGACAGATATTTAAAGGAAGAGCTAAGCATCAACAGACGAACGCGAATACCTGACAACAGAGTTCATTGCTGCCTCTACTTTATTGCCCCAACCGGACACAGGTATAGCTTGCACTTAACATGTTGTTGCGGTGTATTTAACAGGTGTCTGAGTTTGTGAAAAAACGTTAAGACGGATGGCTTTGTCTTAGATTTTTAATCAATGTAGTTGCATGGAGATCCAAAATATATCCGAGAATCTTTGAAATGCTTGTAAGTGGTGCCCTTTAATTCGTTAGAACACAACGTGCCCAGTTTTGTACAAAAGGGTACATGATGTCAAAGAGAGCTACCCGGTCGGAAATAGGTATGGGTGTATTTTACTAATTCATGACGTTATGACACCAAGGTATTCAGCTGCTGCAAGTACGTGGTCAAAAAGAGGACTTAATAATACTCTGTTATTCATTGGAAAATGCTAATTTGACAGGATATTGCTGCAGACAGTCTTATCCATTCCCAGGGCTACTTAAACGCCTATGAGTATACAAGAAAAGAAAACGTTTGTTGTAACTGGCTGTATTGATGGACCGTAAGCAAGTTTGAGCAGGTGTCTCAACATACGTTCTGTTTTCTGCCCTTACCTTACTGTCGGAGAGCAACAGTCCTATTTAGAGTTGTGTATGTCAAGACAGCTTTGGAAAGAGCTTGAAGGCGCAATGAACATAACTTAGGTTAAGACCATGATCAAGATAGGTTTAGTCTATTTTATTGCTATTGATATCGCTGTAATTTAGTATTACTTGGCTCTGTTGTGTGGAGAGTAGGCTGTCAGAACTAAGATGAAAATTCCAATATACCACACAGAAGACGATATTTTTATTGAACTGCACTTTGTTGGTGCACAAGCTGTTATACGCGGACCAAACGATTGTTGATAATAAGAGCATTTTCTCGGCCTCCTGTCATTACATCTAATACATCTCTCTAAACATTTGTCGTGTAATATAGTACAAAAAACCGACAAATATCCTTATGGCTAGCAGGAGGAAGAAGTAATGGTATTTGATTTTAAGTTTAAATGATGATGGATGAAATTTTACGAGGTGCTTTACTAAGGTCTCTAAAATGCCCATATTTCCTTAGTTTGTTGCCTCTCTTATCGTCAGTCAGCGCAGGATTATTCCACTCTGTTTAGATGTATCATACAACATTAGCTTTCTCAATTTAGGAAATAATGAAAAAGCGATGAAAAATTTATGGAATTTCGCGAAAAAAAGGGTCGTTATTGTTTCTTTTTGGTCAAATATATTTCCAGTGTAATGATGCATACAAATTCAAGCTCAATACGAGCTCTTTGAAGTAACACAGTTCGTATTTACCTTTGCTATACAGATCTCATTCGTTTGACCTTATCAGCTTGAATGTTTTCTTTACATTACATTTCAGGTTAAAACCTTTAGATGTGACCGTAATGAAGCAACTGGAAAAATGTGTGAATATTATTCCAGTCATTGCTAAAGCCGATACATTGACATTAGATGAACGGGAAGCTTTTAAACGAAGAGTAGGTGGATATTGGATGTGTCATGTTTGGAATTATCTGCTAATTTTGCACATTTCGTTTAAATTAGTAAATAGTAAAAAAATTGAATGTGATAGCAACAATCCCAATGAGTTGTATTGAACATTTTTTGTTGTCTCTTGCCATTAGTAGCCACACATTTAACAGCAAGAATCCATTAGAATCCATTTGGAAAAATCCCTTGATCAAATTTATTTTAAGACATTTATTTCAATAACTTTAATATTGGACAGGAATGATCTTGAAAATAACAAAGTAAGAAAATATAAACTTATTACACTTTCAGGCAGTAAGGTCACTCAGGTGGAATGAAAAGACCCTAATCACTAAGTCTGATAAAGGATCTGGAGTAGTTATACTTAATAAGCAGGACTACTTCACAAAAATTAACGGTATTTTAGACGACCCTTCAAAATTTGAGAGACGGTGATGTGTCTAATTGCGACAATACAGCGGGACTTGAAATGCGTTCACAGAGGCGACTTTTAGAGCTTGTCAAGGAAGAGCATTTATCTCGCACTGCTTATGACAGGGTACATCCCACGACGTCCGGGCATGTATGGGCTTCCTAAAACACACAAAGAAAATTTTCCTCTTAGACCCATGTTATCCATGGTTGGTTCAGCTCAACATGAACTAGCTAAATGGCTATCTGAAATTCTTAATCCAGTTTTAGAATTCTACTCTAGTAGAAAAACTATAGTATTGGCTCTAAATCCTTGTTTTTGTGCTCCTTTGACATTAGCAGCCTATTCACTAATGTCCCATTACAAGAAACAATTGAAATTTTCCTGGTGTCCTCCTTGGGGGTGCACTCCAAGCATCACCAATCACCAGAGAGGTCTTTGTTGAACTGATGAAAATTGCCACTTGTGATGTGGAGTTCAGCTTTAATGATGTCATGTACCGACAGATTGGTGGTGTAGCTGTGGGTTTACCCCTGGATAGGCGCTTGACAATATTTTGTTGGTTTTCAAAAGAAAAAACTGTTCAGTTCAACTTCAAAACCCTTGGTATATTTTAGGTATGTTGATGACCTTTTTCAGCTTTCCCATTTACTCCCTAACCTTTATTCATTACACCCGTCACTAAAATTCACTAACTATTGAAAAGGAAGAAAGCAATTGCTTACCATTATTTAGACGTCCAGGTCAAAAAGACTGTGTCGACAGAAGGAATTTATGGTTCCCCTCTGGTTGCTCCAGTAGTTTGATTTGGCGGTTATCTTATCATCTTACACTTTTGTATTGCTCTTTCATTCCTTTGTACCTTCTCTCTTTCTCTTTTCTCGCCCAATACTTGGTTCGTTGCTTTCTTAATGGTCAATTTTCGATCCTACCTTACTCTACAAATTTTGCTATGTTTTTTTGTTACTGTACTCTGACGAATCTATGTGATCAGTGTCTGGTGAAAAGCTTTATGGATGTCAGTTTTACTTAAGATTTATATATCGTAATACCAAGGACAGGTCCTTCACTAAATTTTTGTGCCGTGATGGCACGGAGGTTTGACTGTTGGCTTTTGAGTCTGAGGGTTGGCAGTTCGAGCCCGGTCGGCTACCACTTAGTGCAGCTAGGAGTTCCAAGTACTGTCATCCATGCGTTTTTCAGGAAATTCCTTTTTCCTTCCTAGTAATCACCACTGTACAGAACCACAGGTCTTGTGACAGTCGCAAAAATCTTACCGTGAAGTTTCTTTTGTAATATTTTCGTCTCGCGGGACATTGAGTCTTGTTACTAAAGTCGTGCTTCGTATACACTATAGTGTTGTCTTCCAAACGCATTCTTCTGGTACCCATTCTTATCCCAGATACCTAAATCTCTTGACTTGCCTGAGAAACTTGCCATGCGTATTGTTGATGCCAAGTAACGTATTTGGTTTCTTTATGACCGCTGGCGGAAATGAAATAATTTTCACATCAGCTCTTACCCGTTCCTATAGCTTGTCACGCTTAGTCAGTTTTGAGCACTGCATTTGGTTTTGTTTTAGAACTCACAGGTTTGGGTTGATATAACTGATCGTTTGTTATTACCAATTAAAGGCTTACTTATATAAGTAAATTTATTCGTGCATCTAAGTGTTGGAACATTGGGTAATTTACATATAAGCTGCAAGTCATTGTATCACCACGGTAAGGATATAATTCGTAGGCAATATTGCCGGCTTGTGTTTACATTACAATAACCATGTCCCTGTTTGGTTTTAATACTGCTCTCACTTATTGATTTAGATTAGGGAGGATATCGCACTGCACAATATAAATATCTATCCCATAATACACAACGAGCTCACGGAAGACGAAATAAAGCTGAACAATAGAATCAAGGTAAGAATAGTCGGGAAGTTTCCGTTCTTGGTCGTGGCAATGTTTCAATGTTTTTGTTGAATTTAGAGAAAGCTTGCGAAGAAAACCTATAAGCCTGGAACCCTTTGACAATAAACATTGAATTTATATATATATTTATTTTTTTTGGTCAAGAGTGCCATCACGGCACCTACGTTAGCCATATAAATCTCGTTCACTACAGCGTGAAGGCCATCTTTTAACTTTGGCATGTTTTAAGCAGAGTCGGCGCCACCGGGGGGGGCTTGGGGGACAGGAGCCCTCCACAAATCCATCGAGTCCCCCCGTCGGCACCTCAATTTTTGAAAAATTTCAAGCGCTGTCGGCACTTTCATAACTTTCACTTCCAGGTTTCTTTGTTGCATTGTCATCTCAGTGAACTTGAATTACCACAAAACTTTTCTGGTTCACTCACTGTCGGCACTCTGACATTACAGCCCCCCCCCAGCATTTCTTACCTGGCGCCATCCCTGGTTTTAAGTGATGATGGCTTAACCAGCGACTGGTGCTAACCTATTTAAAGACTAGCGTCAGAATTGTTATTTTTGTCTTGAGTTAGTTATTTTGACGAAGGTGAGCCGTTGCTACTCCCTGTCCACGTGGCTAGTTTGCCTAAAACTTGCTAGCCAGTGGTAGCCTGAATTTTTGACACTGCCATGATAAGGAGCTTTAATCGTGTGATACTAATCCTGATAAGCAACCCTTACCAGATGCTATCAGCTGCCTCCACGATCGGTAAGTAGGGTCATTGTAGTTGTGTAGTTTTGATTGGCAATTTTTGTATACCTTCATATCCTAAGGTCATTGATAAATATTTTTTCATTAAGCGAAAAGATTTTCAAGCTGAAATTGATGACGTGGTCAGCGTGACATATATTATAATTGAGCAAATCAAATGTTTTTAGTTGCTTTATGATAAGATATTTTGAATCAGTCTGTCTTTCTGACTTTGTACAGGAACAAATACCTTTTGCTGTAGTTGGGAGTGATAAACTCATTAATGTTGGAGGCAAAAATGTTTTGGGAAGAAAAACTAAATGGGGAGTCATTGAAGGTATGGGTATGCTGTCATGTTTTATACAAGATAATAAGAACAAGATGCATTATGATATTTGCTGAAGCAACGTTTTAACATCTCTCTGCTGTTGTGTTGGAGGAGAAAATTCTTCTTTGCTATTGTAAAGGAGTTTTAATTAGTTTCAGTTTTCTTGTTCTTTGAACTGCACAACAGTCCAGAAAACGATTTTATAAAACGTTCAGTGTGTTTTTTTATTTGACTTGTGATATTCCTGTGTAAGGCATGCAAGAAGGGAGTCGGGCCTTATGTACCCCATGATAACCCGATTGGTATAGGTAATTCTAAGGTTTTACATTTTGCCACAGTAAAGTTTCCGCATTTTTCTAAACAAGATGCATTCTTTATCTTGCATTTAATAGGCTATTTGTTATCGTCCGATAGAAGCAGCCGTTGTTTACAAGTACACGATAATACATCTATTGAAACTGTTTTAGCTGAGATATACGGCTTTGTTTATTAACTGAACATTGATCATGAAATTTTGAGTGACACAAAACGACTTACCTTAATCCATGCTTTTGTTTTGGGATATTGTAAAAATTAATAAAGTATGAATGTATTCGGGCATCGCGGAATTGCGAAGTAACCATCACCCTAACGTTCTATTATGGATAGAGGCAGTAATAATAACGCTTGCGTTTTTTGTTGTTTTTAGTCGAAAACAGAATGCACTGCGAGTTTCCATTGCTAAGAGATCTGCTTATCAAGTAAGCTGCCATACTTCACGTTTTTGACATTAATGAATGTTTTTGACATTAATGAACCTCCCCCTTCTATCAGCCGAGCAGGAATAAAGCTTTGAAGCATTTTCGGCCACCATCTCTCCTATAAAGTCTTTTCAACCCTAAACCCCCTATTTTATTATTGTCCTCGTTTGTTATGCATTGTTTCGCACGCTTTTCAAACATTTTAAAACATTTCTTTCTCTATTCCTCTTTGTGTATATTCCTGGAAGATCCTCGTAACTAGCTCACTTCATATTTCAAGTGTTACGGACATGTGTTGTTTTGACAAATATAATAAACGAATCGTTTACATATGGAAGTCAAATATTACACTTTTAAGACGGTTGTGATAACTATTAGTGAGAGCAGTTCGGGTTATGTCAAGCCCAGTGTTTCCACAAATAATACCTGGAACGGAGATGTACTTTGTGGTACAAAACTTGAAAACGGCCTTGAATATTTGAGACATTGCGCTGAAAACATACTTAGAAGCGCTTTTTGTCTGACACACTTCAAAGTTTGAATCATCAAAAAGATAAGTATAGATTATGGCAACCTTTTTATAAGAAACACGGATCGAAGCTAGCCAATCATAAAAAGTGGAAAGATCACTGATTTTTCATCCGAAAATACGTTTAGGCCTCAAAAATGTCTCGTGTACTTAAAATTTCCTTGGGTAGGCAATGTTCTAATTGGCATAGAAACACGAATTAAGAATTATTTTTCTGCTGTCAATCCCATGATTTTTACCGCGGGAAGATCTTACCATCCATCCTCGAGGACTGCGTGACTACCACACATTCCTGAGTCGATGTGAAGCTCCCTACGTAGATTGCGTTCCTCAAAGTTTGGGTGACGGGATTAAACATGTTCCAGCCAGTGTACAGCATTAGACCCTATTTACACAATGTCAGTATTATGCTTGTATGTGCCGGCATGGGCTAATTTATGATTTTTTCTGAACCATTATATCATGATATGTAGCTGCGGTCGCTGTGACCTGAGATGACATTTATTGAGCGCTTGTTTTATTGTTTTATCGACTTTTTTACTGCTGGCATGACCCGTTTACATGATGTTGTTATCATACTGGCATGAATTTGAACTGGTATGGCTATCTACATGGTTTTAATCCGGATTCACACCTTCTAATGCCGACATGGTTCCGGTATCGTGTAAATGTTTGGCCTCAAAAGATATGATGCCTGTATCATTTCATACTGCCGACATAGTGTAAAGGCGGTCGTTGTCAATTGAAATGTCATAGTTTACTGTATGATGGTAACAACTGGTCCAATATGATGTGTATATGCAATCGTATCAACAGCCACTCTTTTCGTGGGATCTTTGAGTATAAATTTTACATACTACTAATCCCGCGGTGTTGTGTAGTTAGCGAACGATGAAGTCAACCGTGATAATTTTTGCGTACAAGTATTGTTGATTCAGGTTGAGAGAAGGCAGTCGGATTACTTGCTGAGACGTTGTGGTGACGTTTACTTCAATTTAGTTCCACGGATTCAAAATTTATATTTCGTAATGATAAAACGTGAATACTGTCTGTTATATTTGACCCCGAATTGCACGAAACACAATTATACAAACTAGAAGCACTCCCAGAGCGCAAATTTCCGCCAATCTAGTTTTATTATTCAAACAACGGGTTTTCCTCACGATGATTTCCTTGGTAGTCAATTTCATGAAGTTATGATCACCAAGTATGGTAACGGGGTTATCCCTCACTAGCTTTATAAAAGTTTCATTACCGAAAAGTGATCCAGAATCCACGATTTCATTCATGTCATCCCCACAAATTAATCATTTGTTCTCAGTGGCGGACACGTTACTGATTATTGGGGGGGGAAGCTTCAGGTGGGGTAAATTGTCAGTTTTATAAGAAACCAAGACTTTCTCAGTAACAACAATTTCTTCATCTCTGATAAAACTGTGTGTTGAATTTCCTAGAGAGCACAAGTTTATTAATACCAAAAGATGATGATCAAATTTTGTTTACATATTTTAACAAGCAATTTTTTAAAAATCTTTCACAAATTGAGGAAGTAATGCAAGTGGTTTTAGCTTTTTTGTAGAAATAGACACAGCATATAGTAAAAGTTCCATTATTGAGGCT
>JANTCA010082606.1:0-14412 GCA_024741275.1 Chironex yamaguchii | reverse complement strand
TATTAATTATATCTATATGCCAGGGATAAGAGTGTGAGACAGGATTAATCTGGGATTTGGATATTTGGATACATGTGTATGCATACGGGATCATATGTATAAATTTGTGTATAGTAATTGCATGTGTGTATATATAACAGCTTAAAATGTTGCATAAAGTTGACATAAATGTTGACAATCAATTGAAAATAGAAGTGAAATGGGTACACAGAACATTAACTGCATTGGCTTGCCATCAATTAAGATACAATGCCTCCAACTGCAGAGATGTTCAAAAATGGGCCTTGTCAACTACAATTGAGCTATGTTAATGCCGTGAGAACTGAACAAAGCAGTCGAATTAGTCAAAAATATCAAATGCCATTCTCTTAAAAGGCAAACTTTATGTGTGATACGGTAATGCCGACGTTGTTTGTAACAACGACAATGAATCCTCATATTTATAACTCAGTTATGTATGAATACTCAAGATATGCCAAATTAATCAAAGATAACCAATTTCAAGGCCAATTAATGTCATCGGCAAGGTCAATCACCAAGTTGGTTCATGATAATGTTCCATAAATAAACGCGACCATTGACACTCAAATATCAGTCAGTCGCGTGGTCGCAGTGTCGAAGCGCAAAATGCTTAAAAACAAGGCCAGATACGCGCAAATAAAATTCTAATCGTAAATTTAACCTCGAGTCACAAAATTACAAGTACAAAACCAAAATAATACCAATTAGATTAAAGATTTGTATCAAATTCCACTGTGTGTTCCTACCATCAATCAAAATGTCGCTTTTGATAACCACGCCAAAACCACTGAACCACGGCTAGTATTCCCAGGGACGCAAAATAGCGCGAGGCACGCGTTGCTACTATTATCAATGGTCAATAGTAAGCGTTCAAAGGGGACTATATCAGGGTATCCCAAAATAACTTTACTGTTGATTTTAGCTCATTCAACCTAATTCAAAATGGAATATTAGTTAGGGGGCCATTTATATAACGCTCAAAGTTGGGTGAATTTGTTTCAATTTCTAATAATTCGTACATACTGAAATGAAGTTTTGATCAATCAGAGTTTAAGTGGGTCATAATTTATCAAGTTTAATAAAATAGCTTAGTTAACATTACACAAATGCTGATAATTTGGGTTTTCATGAGTGGATTGTTTCTTAAGCTCTCTTGATTTAAAGTCGATTACAGAAACTTGAGTCTGGGGTTAAATCGTCCTGGCGGGAGAGGGGTAAATGAAGTAGACCAGGGGTAGGTAAAGCACGGTATAAATACAAGGAGGAATGCAAATTGACTATGACTTTAAATGTGACATCCATAGTGCTGTGAATTTTTCAAACATAATTGGTTTTCACACAGGAAAAGGTGTGGCTTATCTATAATATACCCGCTCATGTACGAGTTTGTAAAGCTCCTATTTGAAACTCGAAACAGGGACACGGTTTGTGAAGTGTCACAACATACCCTACACAGTATGAGATTGAGCTGTGAGCGTAGTACTGTGAGACTAAGTATATGACTGATTAAATGCAAAATTTGTAGCTTTGCGGCACTTTAAAAGAAACGGACAATCCATTCGCAACATTTTGCCTTCGTGTATGTGCTGATCTATCTGTTGCATGGCTAATGCCTTAGGTTTATCGGAGTTTAATGAAAAATGTTGTCAGGTTAAGTCGTTTTGTAGAGCTTTGCACACTTTGCGTGTTCTATCGTACATGTGTTTGTTTATCAAATAACAACACTCTCGTTTACACGTGTTGAGTTCATCATATGTTAGGACATACAACGAGGATGATGAAGTCCCATCAAGGAAAGGAGTAGAGATAGTCGATGTCAATTATTATTTTTAACGATGCTGAATTCTCTTTCCCACACATCACACACTGTGAGGTGTGTCATGCAAACACATTTTAGAAAATTGTTTACCTCCACCAAGAGATTGTTTTTTACCAGGGTTTGTTTGTTTGTACGTCCGTCTGTCTCTCTGCAATTACACATAAATGTATGGTTGGAATAAGGAACAAATGATTAAATTTTGGGGATGATCTGAACGAAATCCTCACTTCTGGACAACTTTTTCAGTAATAAAAATTTGATAGCGCTGGTGAGGGATACGCCAGTTGCCGTATTTACTAATAATATCTTCACGAAAGTGACTACCAAGGAAATGATCGAGGGGAAAATCCACTTTGTTTGAATAATCAAACTGGCTTGGCAGAGGTTTGCTCTCTCATAATGCTAAAAGTTTATAACTTTACCTCCAGCCAATATTTACAGTGCATGAAAACCACAATTTTTGAATTATACTTTAAATAAATTTCAAAATTGATTCAGATTTCAAGATGACTCGTCTGATCTGTTTGTACATTGGCACTATGTTTTTGAATTAGTTTAAAATCAAGAGATGAAAAAGTTCTGTATCAACAGGAATGATGGAATTTGTCGAAGACATATCTCACCTATCTGCTCCATGTCCTTTGAAATACTCCTGCATTATGTTGTTCCATGAAATATTATAATTTTTTCATTAATAAAAGTCAAAAAGTGGCAAAGCTTTAACTGGTAATGAAGTAAACTGAACATCCATACGTGCTTAATTAATACAAATTGCTAATAATTGCATAAAAATTGCACAAATAACTTTTCAATAAATTTCAAAGTACTTGGTAACGAAGGTCGAACTTGCGTTTCTTCATTTCCAGTTTAAGCGTGTATGGTTGTCATCCTTCTCTTGTGGTCACAGTTGTAACTGTACGGTTCAAACTGCGCAAACAGCAGTAATCGGCACCACACTAAAAGTTCTAATCCGCACACTAACAGTTCGGTTGAAACTGCACAAAGAGCGCTAATACGCACCACACAAAAAGTTTTAATCGGCACGCCAACAGTAAGATTGCAACTGCACAGATTGCCCTAATCAGCATCACACTAGAAGTTCTAATCAGCGCGTTCACAGTACGACTGGAAATGCAGAAAAAGCAATAAGAGACACGGTTCAAGAGGAACGATTCTTTTTCAATTGAGCCTTACAGGACCCAGGGCAACGATTGCCCCAGCTATCTCCACCGGTTGGTCAGCCGTTTTGAATGTGGAAGACATAGATAAACGATAAAATATTCATCAAAGTTTCATGTATTAAACTTCACGCACTTATGTGATTTACATAAGCAAAGCTACTTCCTATCTAAAAAAATCACCCTTTCAAGAACACTCTTTGCTCCTTTAGATTTGATTAATTTTGTTATTTCCTCCTCATTATCCGAGGTTAAAATCATGTCCTCTGCCACTGTCCACAAAGTTTGACCTAAGATGCAAGCGATGAAATTAACTTGGACACAGGAAGACTACTTCGATCAATGGAATCAAATCTTCCTATTTCTCATCCTTTGGAAAACAAACTTTTGTAAAAGAATTATTTTCAAAAATGTGCACAGCTAAGTATAAAATGCACGTCTTTACTACCTCTTCATAAGCAACTTTGCACTGCTACATTTTAAGCTACAAGGTCTGTGGTATGGCTAAGCACTTGCCAAGCGAAAGTTCGCAGATCAATTGACTTCAGGGGAAAAACCCCACGTGTTTCTGCACCATTTGTACAAGGGTGTCAAACCATCACTCCTATATTCAAGATGTCAAACGCCATGCATTTGGAGCTGTACGATAGAAACAGCATTGAGTCATACCACATACTTCATAACCTACAAAGCAATATCCCCCCTAAAACGCTACATCTTACAATCTCAGATCTCAGAATTCCACCTCTTGCAATGCTACATCTTATAGTGCCACGTTTTACAATCCCACATCTTAAAAGCCACACCTTACAATCTCGCCACAATGCTACATCATACAATACCACATCTTGCAATGCCTCATCTTACAATGACAAATCTTACAATGCCACATCTCAAACCATCACATCTTACAATGCCACATCCTACAATAACACACCCTACAATGTCAAATCTTACACTACAAAAGATCAATTGATAGGTTAGGAGAAGAAAATGCTTGGAACCTCACCTGTGCGAATTGCATCTATGGCTTGGTCAAACTTTCCATTACTCAAGTGAAAAATGTCGATCCACTCGTCAAATCCTACTCCAAAGTTTTTTTTCAAATTCTAAATATCAAATGAAGGAAAGAAGAGAATAATGAATAACAACAAACTGTAATGACATCGACATAACTGTGGGTGCGAGTGAATTTCTGTCCACAAGTACAAGAGCTCAAGTGAATGAACATGTGAGAAAGTGCTTGAGCGAAAGAATGAATAAGCCAGTGGGTGAGTGAGCTATGAAAGAGCGAGTCAGTGAGTTAAGTACCTTAATTCCAAACAAGGTAATTCTAAAGCAATGTGACCAAAACGTAGCTAATTAATTGTAGCAAAGTGTCCTATACACTTGAGTTTGTTCTAAATTGAAATAAATAGAAAAAGGAAGTGATCAAAGGGACAAACCAATAATCTTTCCTTTGCTTTTTGAATTGACACTGGATCCTCTCCTTGTAAGTGATTCACGACACTCATCGCATTTGTTGCTGATTGGCTACTCTGTGTATCACCACTTTTGGCCTCCATTGATGGATTACTTACTAAATCAAGTAACAAGACATTAATTATGAAAGTTGTCGGAACTTTAAGTTTTGGATGGTAAATTTTCAGA
This sequence comes from Chironex yamaguchii, assembly GCA_024741275.1. Taxonomy (NCBI): domain Eukaryota; kingdom Metazoa; phylum Cnidaria; class Cubozoa; order Chirodropida; family Chirodropidae; genus Chironex; species Chironex yamaguchii. Next base: position 9,744 of record JANTCA010082606.1, on the reverse strand, counting down.
AACATTCCTTTGGACATTTACAAAGTATATCGTGCAATTTCCGACAAAGATAAATATAGACCCACACCCATTTCAGAGGGTGGATCGGAAATCATTTTGGATGTGACATTAACATAGAGTAATCAAAAGAACAAAGAAAAAACTACAATCAACTACCGGAATTGCAAAAAAACCAACAGGTAGAATGCGTTGAAGATGATGACTGTATCGTTGTTTTTAAGACACAAATTTGTACTAGTAAATCTTTTAAAAAAATGACAACTTTAATGTTTCCGTTTTGCCTCTTTCTTATCGTCCCATATTGACAAGGGTCAAACAATTTCATAATGCAAAAGCTTTGGACAATTGAACATTCGGACACAGGTTCTGTCCAAAAATTTAAGAGTCCAACAATTGCTCTTAATTAGTCTACTAGGTATAATAGATCAACTGTATAATGTATTCCAAACTTCACATTGAAGCACCCAGAGAGCAAAAGCCGCCACCAAGCCAACAAGATTCAAGTGGGATTCCCAACCTTCTGATTATTCACACGTCCTGTACTGACAAGGAACATGGTAACTGGTTGTTGTTTTATTAAAATACTATAATAAAAAAATAATTAAAACCAACTACAAGCTAGTTTTTGATCGTTTTTATTCAAGGTGTCAAAGGCCATGCACTTAGAGCTCACACCATAGACAACAAAATCGTGTCATACCACCTCCTTAACTACCATAACCTACAATGTAAGATCCTATACTAGTACATCCTACAATGGCACATCTTATAATGCTTCATTGTACAATGCCTCATCGTACAATTCCACAAATTACCATCTCACCTGTTTCGTATAATCCCCATATCTTACAATCTTACATCTTTCTCGAAAACCCCAAGTCTTACGATGTCACACCTTACAATGTCAGATTATACAGTGACACATCGTACAATATCACACCTTACAATGTCAGATTATACAGTGACACACCGTACAAAATCACACCTTACAATGTCAGATTATACAGTGACACACCGTACAATATCACACCTTACAATGTCAGATTATACAGTGACACACCGTACAATATCATACCTTACAGTGTCAGATTATACAGTGACACACTGTACAAAATCACACCTTACAATGTCAGATTATACAGTGACACATCGTACAATATCACACCTTACAATGTCAGATTATTCAGTGACACACCATACAATATCATACCTTACAATGTCAGATTATACAGTGACACACCGTACAATATCACACCTTACAGTGTCAGATTATACAGTGACACACTGTACAAAATCACACCTTACAATGTCAGATTATACAGTGACATACCTAACAATATCACACCTTGCAATGCAACATGCATATAATGCTAGATCTTGCAATGCCGTATGTTACAATCCCACTTATTACAATGCTACATCTACCAGTGGCATTTCCACAGATCTTATGATTCCACATCCTAAAGTGACAGATCTTATGATTCCACCTCTTAAAGTGACGGATCTTAAAATACCAGGCCAGTCAATAGATCATGAAGGGAACTCACCTGTATGTATTCCTTCGATGGCTTTGTCAAACTTTTCATCATTCAAGTGTAAAATGTCAATCCAGTCATTAGATTCAATTCCCAAGCTTATTTTCAAATCCTTGACATCAAATGTAACAAAAGAAAGAGAATAATGAATAAGAATAAACTGTAATGACATGTACATAACTGTTGATAAGTGTACTAAAGTTAAATGTGTGTGATAGAGAAAGAAAGAGAGGGGGGAGAAGACGGAGAGTGAGTGAGTGAGTGAATGGGTGAATGAGTACGTGCATAAGTGCATGTAAGAGTGAGATAGTAAACATGTGAGTAGAAGTGTGTGTCACTCAGCGTGTGAGTACTTGCAGGCATTAGTGGATCAGCCAGTTAGTAATGAGTCAGTACATTAGTACCCAAGGGCATATTGATGTCAACAAGATTGTGAGTAAAAAAGGGAGCGACTAAGTGAGGGAGTAAAAGAGTGATACACCAATGAGTAAGCATGAGGGTGAATGAGCAAGTGAGTGAATAAACAAGTGAGTGAGTGAGCACGCGAGTGAGCAAGCAAGGGAGTTAGCAAGTGAGTGAGTGAACGAGCGAGTGAGTGAGCACGTGAGTGAGTGAGAAAGCACGTGAGTGAGCAAGTTAGTGAGTGAGTAAGCAAGTGAGTGAGCAAGAGAGAGAGTGAGTGAGTAAGTGAGTGAGTGAGTGAGCAAGCGAGTAAGCGAGTGAGTGAGCACGCGAGTGAGTGAGAACGCACGTGAGTGAGCAAGCGAGTGAGCAAGTGAGTGAGCAAGTGAGTGAACAAGTGGGTAAGTGAGCAAGAGAGTGAGCAAGTGAGTGAGTAAGCAAGAGAGAGAGCAAGTTAGCGAGCAAGTGAGTGAGCAAGTGAGTGAGCAAGTGAGTGAGCAAGCGAGCAAGTGGGCAAATGAGTGCGTGAGTGAGCGAGTGAGTGAGTGAATGAGTGAATGGACGAGTATCTGTGTTTAGGTGTGTAAGAGTGTGTCAGTGAGTGACTGAGTGGATGAACAAGTGCATAATAGTATGTAAGTATATGACAGAGTGAGCGAGTACGATACAATGCTAGTGAGTAAGTGAAAGAGTAGGTATGCGACTCAGCAAGTGTGCAAGTAAATGTGCGAGTGACAGTGGGTAAAGAAGTGGAAGATGAGCACGTGAGTAAGAAAATTAACAAGTGTGCGTATCAGTGTTTGATACACGTTAGGGAGTCAGTAAAAAGTGATTCTGTACGTATGTTAGTACAAAATGACTTATTCTAAAGCAATGTGACCAAAACATAGCATATTAATTATAGCAAAATGTCAAATACACTTGGGCTACTATTACATTAAAATAAATAGAAAAAGGAAGACACGAAAGCAACAAACCAATAATCTTTCATTTGCTACCATGACCTGAGCCAAACCCTTTTCTTGTTCCACATTACTAGGTGAATTCGTTGACGATTGTCTATTCTGTTCATCACTGCATCTGGCCTTCATTGATGGATTACTTACTAAATCAGATAAAAAGATATTAATTGCGTAAATTGCCAAAACATATAATTTTTGACGTTTAATTTTTAGAAAATTTCCTGGGACATTTAAAAAGTATTAAGGACAATTTTGGATAATTAAATAATTAAATAAAAATAACCATAAACTCTTGTCCATTCCAAAGGGTGTTTGGAAATCAGTTAGGACATAATGATTAAGAACACTAACAATGTATCTGGAAAATTAATTCCTCAAAAACAAGAACTGTCCGAAACCAAAAATCCAACTATGATTTTTATTAATCTATGCAGTAACAATACTGAAGCATAGCATTTCTTTGCATTTGCATTTCTCGGGAGGAATACGAAGCTTAATGGATGCAAAAAAACCAAGACAATGGCATACTAGTGGTTGCTTGTACCCCTTCTTCCATATGGGTCACTGTTCCTCTTTGATTCAACTCCACCCACACCTCCAATCGTCAAAATGAACAAAGGAGGCCAGAGCCCAACCCTTACCATAAAGGCACCTCTCTCAAAAAAGTACCAGTTGCCCATTTTAGTAAATATGTCAAAACCAATGTACATGTTTACTACATGGAAACATCTGCAACTCCATATATTTACCAATAATCATCATGATTACCATCAACATGAGCATTATCAATTTCATCATCATCAACACCAATATCACCATTATATATAAACACCAACACCAACAAGTTCGGTGTGGGCGTGCATTAAAAGTGGACAAAGCCCTAGCGTAACTAATAGCTTCTCCCGAACAAGCCAACCCCCACCTGCTCGTGGTGTGAAATGCCCCGCAGACCGGAGCTCTGATGAAGGGCGGGTGTTCGGCACCTTTAAAACAAACCAATCTCCCATTGCCTTGTGGGTTAGGGCTTTTACCCAAAGGCTAAGGGTGAGGTAACCCCGACAGAAACCTCCGGAGGAATTGCGCCCCGATAACCACGGTTAGTATGGCCCACCAGTGTGTGGATAACAATAATCACAATCACAATCAATGTCACTATTAACACTAATCATCATAACAATCAATGTCACCAATACAAATAATCATCTTCATAATCAATGTCACCATTAACAATAATCTCATCATAATCAATGTCACCATTAACAATAATCATCATCTCAATAAATGTTACCATTAACAATAATCATCATCACAATCAACGTCACCATTAACAATAATCATCATCACAATCAATGTCACCATTAACAATAATCATCATCACAATCAATGTCACCATTAACAATAATCATCATCACAATCAATGTCACCATTAACAATAACCATCGTCACAATCAATGTCACCATTAACAATAATCATCATCACAATCAATGTCACCAATAACAATAACCATCGTCACAATCAATGTCACCATTAACAATAATAATCATCACAGTTAATGTCACCATTAACAATAATCATCATCACAATCAATGTCACCATCAACAACAATCACCATCACAATCAATGTCACCATTAACAATAATCATCATCATAATCAATGTCACCATTAACAATAATCATCATCACAATCAATGTCACCATTAACAATAATCATCACAATCAATGTCACCATTAACAATAATCATCATCACAGTTAATGTCACCATTAACAATAATCATCATCACAATCAATGTCACCATTAACAATAATCATCATCACAGTTAATGTCACCATTAACAATAATCATCATCATAATCAATGTCACCACTAAGAATAATCATCATCATAATCAATGTCACCATTAACAATAATCATCATCACAATCAATGTCACTATTAACAATAATCATCATCATAATCAATGTCACCATTAACAATAATCATCATCACAATCAATGTCATCATTAACAATAATCATCTGCATAATCAATGTCACCATTAACAATAATCATCATCACAGTTAATGTCACCATTAACAATAATCATCATAATAATCAATGTCACCATTAACAATAATCATCATCACAGTTAATGTCACCATTAACAATAATCATCATCACAATCAATGTCACTATGATCAATTATCATCATTATCACCACAAATAGGCTCTTCATCAATGATCATCCTGATTTAATCATACTCATCATTCGTCTGGTGAATGGAAATTAGTGATGTCTTACCTTGCCAATCTCTCCATTGGAAAGCCATGGTTTGTGGAGGGGTCTTCTTAAGGTGTCTGTTGTGGTGATCTTTCATTGACTGCCACGAATGTGACGTCACCTATATTCATTCAGTTGCGATCAACAAAATTCAAAATGAATATTAGATTCATATAAATCAAGCCGAGTTAAAGCCATTTATCATTCTAATGTACACTCAATCTATCTGGCACTCACATGTGTATAACATGACCAACACCTAATATTTTTAATGTACACTCAATCTGTCTCGCATTGAAGCAGGTATAACATGAACAACATCTTATCCTTCTAATGTACACTCAATCCATCTGGCACTGAAGTGTGTATAACAACAACAACAACGTCTGATCTTTGTAATGTAGACTCAATCTATCTGGCACTGAAGTGTGTATAACAACAACAACGTCTGATCTTTGTAATGTAAAATCAATTCATCTGGCACTGAAGTGTGTATAACAACAACAACGTCTGATCTTTGTAATGTAGACTCAATCTACCTGGCACTGAAGTGTGTATAACAACAACAACGTCTGATCTTTGTAATGTAGGCTCAATCTATCTGGCACTTTAGTGTGTATAATATCAACAACGTCTGATCTTTGTAATGTAGACTCAATCTATCTGGCATTGAAGTAGGTATAGCATGAACAACATGTTATCCTTCTAATGTACACTCAATCTATCTGGCACTGAAGTGTGCATAACTACAACAACGTCTGATCTTTGCAATGTAGACTCAATCTATCTGGCACTGAAGTGTGTATAACAACAACTACGTCTGATCTTTGTAAAGTAGACTCAATCTAACTGGCACTGAAGTGTGTATAACAACAACAACGTCTGATCTTTGTAATGTAGACTCAATCTATCTGGCACTGAAGTGTGTATAACAACAACAACGTCTGATCTTTGTAATGTAAAATCAATTCATCTGGCACTGAAGTGTGTATAACAACAACAACGTCTGATCTTTGTAATGTAGACTCAATCTACCTGGCACTGAAGTGTGTATAACAACAACAACGTCTGATCTTTGTAATGTAGGCTCAATCTATCTGGCACTTTAGTGTGTATAATATCAACAACGTCTGATCTTTGTAATGTAGACTCAATCTATCTGGCACCGGTGTGTATAACACAAATAACATCTTTTTGATGGAATGGTTTAACACTTTTAATGATTGGCATTTGAAGGGTTTTAACTTTTATATATGTGCATATGTAAAATAACATCTGGCTCTTAGGAAGATTTAAGCAGTTGATTAGGTAAAAATTTGGTTGAACTAAATAGAAGGATAGGTACATGTACGTCACCATGTGCAATAGCAATAGTGAGTGTGTAGCTTGATTTGAACTGTTCAGTTCTACAGTTGTTACAAACATACCTTTTTGGCTTCCATCTCTTTCCAAAGGTAGTTGCCACCAACTGATCCTTTGCCTTTAGTACTTGCATGTTTTTTAACATACTCCAAAATCATCTTACTCTCTTTGGATGTGTAGGCAGATCTATAAATGAACATCAACTGTTAGACTACTCTCAGAACTCCAGCTTGGATAGTCCTAAGGGTTGGCTTGCAATGACAACAGAATGATGTCTCAAAATATTTGATGTGCAAGGAAGTATGCCACGAATTTCACTTGAATCACATTCATGTGGGATCAAATGAAGGAAACCAATGCAGAATATTAAAGAGGAGGCATCCCACAGCATCAAAATAAAGGCCAGCATTCCAGTACATGCCTAGCATGGTTATACTATTGGATTGATAATAACATCACGTGACAATAACATCAATTTTTGCCATTTTGTGAACACAAAGGCTAGTTTTAAAAGTTCTTTTTATCATTACATTTGCATTGTTAAATACACCCTTCCCTGTTACAGGTTAAGCATTGAACGGCCCTTTCGGCCCTTTTGGCACGGGCGCTGTACATGACAACAGCATCCGGATGTTGTCTTTTGCCTGTCATAATAACCTCGCTCTTGCTAACTCCTGGTTCCGGCACAAGTTTCTACACAAGCAAACATGGGAGTCTAACTCCGGAAAATGCTGTTAAGAAATAGACCACTTCCTAATCTCAAAAAGGTTTCAGTCGGCTGTACATGATGTGAGGGTGATGCGTGGCGCATGTATTGGTTCTGATCACCATATGGTGCTGGCTAAGCTGAGGCTGCGCCTGCGTAAACAGCCAAGCAAAAAAGTTGTCCCACGGCCAGACGTCGGCCTTTTGGCTCGACCTGACATTAAGCAGTGGTTTCAAATTGAACTGATGAATCGCTTTGCTCTGCTATCTGCTAAGGACAATGACACAGCATGTCAGTCGGACAATCTCAAAAGCGTAGTTACAGAGGCAGTAAAGCTGTCGTGCCCGCCGTGGCGTGTACGGAAGAGATGGATCAGCGACTGCACCATGAAGTTGGTATATGAACGTAAACTTGCGGTACGCAATGGGGACAAACCCCGTAGAAATGCCCTGAACAGAAGCATAGCCAAGGGCTTAAAAAGAGGATGAAGAGGCCTAGTATAGCAGTAGGGCTTCTATAATGGAACAAGCTACGACCAGGTGCGATTCTCGTACCCTCTAAAACACGCTCCGTTCCCTCATCGGTCAACGTTGCAGTGTTGCAATCAGCTACTGGTGAGCCGCTGAAAGAGAAAGCGAAAAAGTTGGAGCGTTGGGCTACGTACTTCGAGCAGCTGCTGAATCGCCCAGACCCGGGAGAAACTGACCAAGAACTTCTGGACCCTGCCAATGTAGATCACGAGGTGATGGACCCCCCACATTGGAGGAGGTGACCCAGGCCATTAATGGGCTTAAAACCGGCAAAGCATGCGGCGTCGATAACATCTCCGGAGGGCCTGTAATAACGGAGAAGCTACTCCAGCTCTCGAAACGTAGCTGGGACTCCGAAACCATCCCCCAGGACTTCAAGGACTCTGTTGTAGTCCCTGTTTATAAAAAAGGAGCCAGAGATGAATGTTCCAATTATCACGGGATCAGCTTGGTGCTAACATCAGTCATACGGGCCAGAATTGCTGCCCAGTACAAGGGTAATCTCCGTGAAGCGCAAGCTGGATTTCGGTCTGGTAGAGGCTGTGTGGACCAGATATATACCCTGCGGCAGATTTTTGAACGACGGATTCGAAACAGCGAACACTTCTGCGCTTTGTTCGTTGATTTCGTGGTGGCCTTCAATTCCATACACCGGGAATCTCTGTGGCCCGCCCTCAGTAACATCGGCGTCCCTTCGAAGCTTGTAACAATTCTGAAGCTTCTGTATGATGGAGGAACAACATCAGTACGGGTCTACGGAGAAACTTCCAAGTGCTTTGCAGTCGGAATAGGAGTCTGCCAGGGCTGCATCATTTCCCCGTGCCTTTTCAATGTTCTCCTGGACTGGGTGATGGCAAAAGCGGTTCTGGGGAGGCAAGGGGTTTTAGTCGGTGAGGGTGTCCGAATCACGGACCTCGGTTACGTCGATGACCTGGTGTACCTCGGGGAAACGGAGCAGGATGTACAGCAATTCATTGACAGCCTAAACATTGCTGCCAGCAAGGTGGGCCTTTGAATCAGTGCAAAAAAGACCAAATTCGTAGCGTCAGAGAACTTAAACCTTGACTTGAATGGTGAGCCCCTGGAGCTGGTACGACGGTTTACACATTTGGGGTCTGTCTTCACCTGCGACTCTGCCTCATGCTCCGGCGAAATATCTGTGCATATAGGCAAAGCTAGCTCCAGCTTTGGACGACTGTGCCCCAGTCTGTTTACCCATAAAGACATTTCTACTCCAACTAAGATGCGGGTTTTCAACAGATCAGTCATGTCACTCCTACTGTATGGGTCCGAGTGCTGGTGTTACTCTTCGGCCGACCTACGCTCACTTGAGAGTTTTCACATGCGCTCCCTTCGCATCATTCTCGACGTCACCCTACTAGACCACATCCCCAATGACACCATCTGCCAACGCTGTTGCAACCAGTCGACCGTCGAGTCAGCCATACGCCAGAACCACCTGCCCTTGTTCGGTCACTGCTGCCGAACGCAGTCAATGAGGATACCGAAACTTGTTTCCTGGAGCAAACGCCCCGACAGCTGAAGAGTGCCTCGGACAGCGTCGCGACTACCCTGGCGGAAACATCAGGTTGCGGATTTGGAAAACACCGGGCTGCTGCACACCAACAGGCAGGACCCGATGGACGTCGCTAGTGAAATGGCGCTAAACCGACTGCAGCGGCGCGCCTTCATCCGGGACTCCTATGCTGCCTGCGCCAACCGAACTGGTTCATTGCACTAAGTTCCAGTAAGTTCAAGCATTGAAAGGGTGGTATGAACATAAAGTCATGATTGTTACTATCTAAGGTTTAAACATGGGCCTTCAGAGTACAAGCTAAAGATACTTGACATTTGTCTGGTCACAAAATAAATGAAACTCATTGATCATTCTGAACAGGAGGTAGACTGGTCCATCAAGGTTTGTTTAGGCCTTACTCATTTGCTATCTCAGCACTGCTTGCTCAAAACTTACATCATACATAAAAACATA
>JANTCA010082595.1:0-14412 GCA_024741275.1 Chironex yamaguchii | reverse complement strand
AAAGGTTTGGTGAAGGACATTCAAAGTCCTTGGTATTACGAGACGAAACCCAGCGGTGGGTAAGGGGAAATTCATTACGCTTTTTTGTGTTTCGGCTTAGGCCTTCATCAGTGTCAGATATTTGTAGTATCTACAGACGGCATTTACAGACAATGCTTTTTATTACAATACCTAACGCACTAAACGGACAAATGTGTAAAATAAAGTGGTATTAGATTAAATTAATTACAGACAGTACTCTGAGACATTCATTACTGAATTTACAATAAATATACTAGGACAGTCATAATAGTTTGAAATAAGTGAGTACAATGTCCAATTATCCCCCCCTTACCCCAGAGTGCACTGATTATAGTCAGTCTCTCTCCTTCCCCATCCCATTCCCGTAGTCTCATTTGGTCTCCCTTGGAAAAGTATATTTATATACAAACAATGGTTCTGTATACCAATTTTAGGGAGCCTCTAAATCCTGAAGGCCCTTATCTTTAGCCCAGTTAGCCCCTTTAATCCGCAAATTTACAAAATTGTTGGTGGTTAGATTAAAAACTTAGCCATCAGTCCAGTACAATCAAGGTATATTAAGATAGGATCAATGACGACCTGTGGGCAGTTGAAACCTTTGTCCCTAAATTTTAGAAACAAAATCTTTCAAGTCTTGGCCCGTAAAAGGCTTATACCACTTTCGTGGTGGAAAACTACCTCTTGTTCATCGATGTCATTACCTTTCTATCTGACCTATTTTTCTTGAAACATAGTCAATCCTACTTTATGAGGGAACTGTTAGACGCACTGTCTTTGGGGATGTGGCAGGGGACTGATATCTAGACAGTCTCGTGTACATGAATTTGATGACTCTCCCACTACTGCTTATATCTTTTTCCACTGTTGTTGCTTTCCGATTTGGTCTCTATTTTTTTCTCTGATATCGCACTGATGTGTACTAAACAGTCATAAGTAGGTCCCTTGTGCTTTGGCCATTCGACTGATTCCTCTAGATATCTTTGTAATATTGCAATAAAGTATTATATACAAATATATCTGACCTTTTAACACGAAACTCCCCCTCGAATTCGGGCGCTTCTACAATCCTTGTTATATCAATAGTTTTTCTTGTGCAATAAATTTTGTGGATAAGGATAATTCCATGAACAGGTGACCAACATTTTCTCTGTTTTCTCCGATCTTGCGTTCGGAAATCGCGAAAAGAGTACCTGTGAATCTTTCCATCTTAACGAAATATTCTTGTTCAGTCCTACGTTTTCGTGATTTTGAGTGACCAAGGTACACTTCTGAAAAGTGCGATCCTTTTTCCAACCTTCCTTTCCAAAATACGTGGACAAATATAGTATCCGTTGTCAGCGATTTTTCATTAATGACAAAGCTTGTTCTCCTCATGTGAGCTTTTGTCTCGAGTTTCAATTTCAAAGGAATTTAAAGGGCTGTTCAAACATTCTGTTGCATTCAAGGTCTGGACAACAGTATTTTTGATTTGTATGATTTCAAACCTCTGTCTTTTTACTTTGTAAATACTTCTAGCCCCGCTCTTAATCCAAACTCGTGTTGTGTGAAAATGTCTCGTTAAAACTCGCAATTGCTGACTTCGGAATCTGCTAACAACTTCAAGAGCACAGAAAGCAACTTGTGAGTTTTTTGCACTACGAACAAGATCAAAATTTCATCATAAGGAGTACACATAACAAGAAAAAATGATCATTTTGCGTTATGTTTATATCGAGGCTTGAAGTTCGCTTCGCTCTGTACGGATTTAGCAGTAATCTTGTATGTTACCATAGCAACACAGACAATTCTGCAAAAACATATGCAGTTTGAGCAAGTGACTGAGTGATGGAGATAAGATGTGAATCGTGTAGAAAATAAAGCGACAAAGATTAGTAAGCCCAAGAAAGTGAGGAGAAGCAGAAAGTGGATGTTTGGTTACATACCACACTTTCACTAAAATTGTTTTCTTAGAATTCCACCCAAATTTATCAAAAATCGTATGAGCGGATTTTCGGGTAAGCATTTATAACTTGTTATCATATTTTGTCCTTTTATTGATTGAAATAGGATTTTATGAAGGACTCAATCTGGTTGTAGATCTAACCGTCATCCGACAGAGATTTACAACCAGGTGCTCTCGACAGCGGATTCCATAAATGAGTTTGACTCTCGCACTAAGCAGTAATGGATATTTCCCAAGTGAGTCAACATGTAATTAAACTAATGCTAATTCTTCTAGACATAGTTAATTACTCTACTCAAATACCGAGATTAAAATCGCTGTAATTTCAAGTGACCCAACACAGTGAGGCTTGTTAGGGCATCACCATTAGTACATGTACTTATAATTTGTAATGAAAGTCGATTAAAATGAGTTCCTAGTTATTCTAAGGCACCAAGAATGTTTTAAAAATACTATCACTATTATTGGAAAAGCTTGTAACCTGGCCATTTATTCCGCGATTTTAAAGCAATTTATTCAACAAAAGAGGTGTCAAATTTATTCCTTTTTTCTATGTCAGTGTAAATCTTACATTTTGTTGTTTCCTGTGTATCAAGGCTGATCCTTATAGTTAGTTCACGAGAGTTCGCACACTTTAAAGAATAACAGGTCTCCTTTCGTCTACACTTTGATGAATATTAATGAAACGACTTCTTTCATTATGCAATTATTTTGTGAAAAGGAGATACGATCTCATGAATACAGAATAAGGAGCGCTGTTACTTACTTCGTCTGCTATGGAGATAGAGCCAAGTTTAGCATTAAGCATTAAGATATGAATATAAATTTTAGCAAGATAGTCCAGTAGCCTTCATGTCTCATCATGTTATTACAAGAGTCTGAAAGCCTCCGAACAATTATATTTACAAATACAGCAAACAACTTCTATGCAGCATAGCTTTATACTTTAATCATCTTAGTTTAAGAAATATACTTTCTTCCCTTAAAAATGAGCAAATTATCGCCGTCATCACTTAGCATTGGTGCAAAATTGGCTGAAAAAGCTGTGTATTGTCAAGCTCTTATAATATTTCTGTAGACTGTTTCGAAATTCGTTTTCTAGGTGTTGGTAATGACTCATTACAAGTTGTTCAAATTTCATGTCAGTATATTCGTATTTTATTTCAAATTCGCTAATCATGCTCTTTCCGGCTTGTTCGACATTTGAAATATTTTTGCACAATGTACATTAATGCGCATTTAGATTCACATATTGCAGACAGTAAACAAGCCTTTCTTTTAATTTATTGTTTCAATCGATTGCACAAATGATTAATAAACTTCACTGAGAAAAACTCTATTTATAATAGTTTATTTCAGAGCTAACAGTCAACTCATTTTGGTTATTGAGCTCTTATTGATAATTGTAAATGACGTTTTCAGACAGAATCAATAATTGAGAAGATTAGCATCCAGCTAAGACTATTTCTTTTTGAATAGTAACCAAGTCATGCAAATGGGTCCTTTGCAGAAATTTGCATGAAATCTTTACCACTTGTAAACAGAGAGATACAGAATAGTTATTATTTACTTTTGTAAGTAATGTTAGATCCAATTGAGCAACTAAAGAACGTGAATTAATTTTATCCTGTTATCGCTTGTTGCAGCAAAGAACATGTTAAACACATGTTTTCATTTTTTTTCAGCATTTTTCTGACTTGAGTTTTCGGTTTCGAATGAAGCAGAACTCTGTCTAAAATTTTGAATGTTAAGTTACCTTAGAATGCACCTATACATTGACCGATTAAAAAGATTTTGATGTATTTAAAGATTCTAGCTGCTGGTATTGCGGACGTAATATGAAGAGATACTAAAGCGTATCAAGAGATTGCCACAGGAGTATTAAGATCCAGACAAAGTACATGTCCAGAGATGGCGCTGTTGGGTGTTGTGGGGGGGGCAGCTGTACCCCAAAATTCCCAATGACACCCCTTCGGCAGCCAAATATAAGAAAAGAAAAAAAATTTCGGCACTTGCTGAAGCTGAAAAATTGCTGTTTGAGGATTTTATTGAAAAACCATTGCCCCAGTTCATTGTACTAGAAGGTGAAAGGCATCAAATGGAGCCTGGTTGACGCGATTCTGGTAAGAATTGGGGAAGTTGCTGAAGGGGTTGTTTTATATTGAACCCACTTCTGTTTGACGCGGAAGTCAGTCGACGTCGAGGTTGTTTATGAAAACACGTTCACACTTGCCCTAAAGCACCTTTGAAGCAGACGACAAGAGGGATTGCTGTAGAGTTCCATAGATCTTTCGTTTGCTTCAATAGCCCATTAATACGATTCATCATTTGTCACTGACACATTTTATTTTGAAAACAATAATATGGGACCACTGACCACTGAATTATGTCATTGGGATGCATTTGATTTTGAAAGATCATCTCAGGTTTTAGATAAGTGTGAGCATTTTTTAGAAGTTTTTGGGAAGAACAGAAAGCAATTAAGTGTTTGGTGTGTAAGGAGAAATTCAGGTCAGACTATCGAGATGTACGCAACACAAAAAATACCATGAAACATAATAAAAAAAACATGGAACAGAGGAAACCGATTCCTTTTTGTGATACAGGTGAGACAAAAGTCCCAAATCCTTTTGCTACAGCTGCTAATGCCGCCCTGAAAAGAAAAGCAGGTTCTGAAGATGTGTCTTCTATTGCAATGAAACAAGCAAAGGTGAGTTCAAGGGATGCTGTGGAAGGAGTTACTGTCAGTTTTTCTGATAATGCTTTTGAAACTGATGCAACCTTTGGCCAGTTTCAGCCTATAGAGACCGATGAATGTTCAAAATGTTGAAGTCTTATGGATGAAGATGAACACTGGAGTGCTTTGGTACAAACAGGAGATCTGAGTTTGAAGATGACTCCATGTCCAATAATGGGCTATTAATTAAATATAACTTAAATCGACCACATCAGTTACCAATTAGGCTCGATGACAGAGTTGTTAACACAATGTTGGCAAAGAGATGTTCATCGGGCCAGTTCAGAACTTCTTTTTTTATCATGTATTAGACAGATGCTATTCGGAGCTTCATCGTCCATTTAGCGAAGTTTTTTCCAAAGTCGTCGGCACTCCAGCTCTTCTGGGATTGTCGGCACATCATGTTTTGGCCTCTAGCGCCACCCCTGTACATGTCTACTTCTATCTGGAACTAGTACAACTTGCGATCTAAATGAATGATTAGCTGGTGTAGCACACATATCTCCGGTAGCCTTTTGCTTAAATGGACTGACAACCAATAAATCAATAACAATCACTGTAGAATGCCTAATAAGGGAGAGCGTCAGTCAGTTTTTCAGTCGTGAGACACGTGTTTGAAGCTCTTATAAACAGAATGAAAAATGTACTTCTGAGAATTTAGATTCACAAACGCTAGTGACTGACAACAATATCAGTCAAAGACAGGTTCTGTACCTTTTCTTTATGCGATTGCTATAAGTCATTAATGCACAAAGGCTGAGATATCCTCCAAGGTTATAAGCAACTCCTGGGTCTGTCAGGTAGCTTTCTTTGGTCGCTATAAACCACTAATGCACATCGGTTGAAATATCCTTCAAATTCTTGGTTCTAACCTTTCTGTTTTCATTCCTACGAATAATTTATACAGAAAGGTTAAAGCATTTTAAAAAACCATGCGCTAATTTTGTGCCTTGTCTTCCTCTGATTGCTATAAGATGATTGAGCAATGATTGAGCAATGATTGAGCAATGATTGAACAATGATTGAGCAATGATTGAGCAATGATTGAGAATGATTGAATAATGAATGAGCAATAGTTGAGCAACGACTGAGCAATGATTGAGGTGTCGTTAAACGTTGTACACAACTCCTAGTTTTGTTCCTTTTCTTCATGTGATTGCAATTAATCATCGCTACACAAGAGTTGAAGTATCTTCATGGATCTTATGCAGCTTTTAGGTATGTCCTTGACCAGTGTTGCTAGACTGCACATGCGCGTCGTTACAAAAAATTCGCATAACGTCGCCCAAATGTCAACCAAAGTGGATTTTCGTGAATTAAGACGTCACGAGAAAAATTAGTTAATATATAAATGTGCTCTGTTCTAATCAGAGTAGAATCAAATGCACTGGAGGGCCACTTTACCCTTTGAATCGGGCATGAAACGTTGGTTTTGTCCTTAGATGTGCAACGTAAAACCATCACCATGTTTTAAGCCGAAAAGTTGTGATTTTTCTTTTAACTGAATAATTTGACAATGATCTCCCAGCCATTCTGTATCGATTTGTATTGTGTTTCTTTTAATCTTTATTTGTTTCCTTGTTTCACTCCTTGAGTCGAGGTCACTGTTCTTTTGCTGCCAGATAATTATTGCTCTGTCGCCCAAACATTTAAAAAATGGAACCCAGTGAGTCGGAAGTCGCCAACAAGCTATTTTTGGTCGCCAATTTAATTCAAAAGTCGCCAAATTGGCGATTTGATGCCCAATCTGGCTACACTGTCAAACACTTCGTTTAATTGCTGTGAATCATTGATTCACAAAGGTTGAAGTATCTTCCTGTCTTCAACACCCGATTTAGTTCGCTGAGTTGCTTAAGGGTCTACGAAATCTCCGGTGCTATCTAACTTATTTTACTTATTTCGCTTTCCCCTTTACGTCAAAGAAATAAAACAGGATTTGCGCCTGAAAGTTTGCACCGTGAACCTTTCTTTCTGAAATGTGGTTGCAGGTTATGTACCTTAAAATTATGATAAAACTTTACGTCCTTTTCGCATTCTTTATTGTTTTTGGTGAAACTGATCGCGTACTTTATATACTTTTGTGTTTAAATTAAAGTTTGGCAAAATTTGACTTCCTTGTTACTTTCTTTGTTAGAAGTCATCAAGTAGCCTCCAAATGGTTTATAAACAAAAAACACATTACGTTTTATCATGATGAAATGCATCTATTACATTTTTAAGCACTCTCTTTCTTGCATCATGGTGGAATGCATCTATTGCATTTTTAAGAACTCTCTTTCTTGCATCATGATGGAATGCATCTATTACATTCTTAAGAATTCTCTTTCTTGCATCACGATGGAATGCATCTATTACATTTTTAAGAACTCTCTTTCTTGCATCATGATGGAATGCATCTATTGCATTTTTAAGCACTCTCTTTCTTGCATCATGATGGAATGCATCTATTACATTTTTAAGCACTCTCTTTCTTGCATCATGATGGAATGCATCTATTACATTTTTAAGAACTCTCTTTCTTGCATCATGATGAAATGCATCTATTGCATTTTTAAGCACTCTCTTTCATGCACCGTGATGGAATGCATATTATATTTTACCCATTCTCTTTCTTGCATCATAAAATGTGTTTCTTGGCTCCTATTGCTACATTCTGTAGCCCTACCTAGGTTGCATTATTTAAACTCAGATAGAGACTTAAATGATATTTTTAGACAGAAATTATCAGTAGGAAAATAATATTTTGTGATATTACATCATCGTGGCACAATTAAAAGACCTTTTTCCACCTTACTAAAATAATTAAAAGAGGACTTTTATTACTACATCCTTCAAAAGGTATTCTAGTATAAAATACATTATTTTTTTATGGTTAACTGATGCAATAGGCATCTTATTGCCATGCATATTACACAACCAATATTGTAAAAGTGATGGCTGTTTGTTTGACCTATCAAAATAGAGGACACTGATTACTTCGGTCAAGCTTGTAGAAATTGAAGAAAAGCATTATCTCACTTGTTCCACAGGTTGTTTGAATTAAAGGATCAGACAGTTTAGTTAATTTAACTGATGGTACCGATTATTTACAGTATTATTAATACAAACGGATTTCACATGCTGCCCAATTGAGATTAATCAATCTTAGCATATGAGCAAACCAAAGCCATTGATAATGAAATCTTTGAATTTAGTCTAACGCTGTCAATCACCACCCAGATAGCCTTGGACCTTAGGTCTTAAAAATGTTCTCAATGGTATCAAACCTAAGCATTGTTTTAAGTTATGAAATCACCTACAAAGTCCTTCGCCCAGCGAGGCCAGAACAGGGAGGCAAAGGAGCAGCTGCCCTTAACTCTTTGTAGTTGAGGGGAGAAGATGTGCAAAGAGTGCCCTTTTTGAATTATTTCCGCTTTTGCTTTACAACAAGACGTATTTTGATCCAAGATTGTCATTAGCGCTAAATTGAAGACAACACATTAGATACAGCATAGCACAGTAGCAAAACATTGGCTGTTGAGGGCAAAGCTGACAAAACGTAACAAATGAAGTGAAAAAGAAATATTTCAACCTGAAACATTCACGTTTTGTTACAACCGGAAACATCTGAGTGAAACACTTGATACAGCAATAGCAAACAATGTGTGTGAGATTTGACTGCACATGGATGGAACCGGCTTTCTGACTCTTGCTTGTTTGCAGTTATAGAAATATTTGAAATTAAAAGGTGTACTGGGAATTTTGTTTTTAGTAAAATTAGTTTTATGTTCCTTATAAAGTTGTTTCTTATAAAAAAGCATGAACCAAATCCATACAAATTTTTGAAGCTACCTTATGAGTATTGAGTTGCGCAAAATAACACGACAGACTCTTCTCAAGCAGCTTCAGCTTGCAACTGATTTATTAAAAGAAACTTAATTATTAAATACATAATTACAGGATTTGAAATCATTTGATTATCATACGATTCTTTTACGTCATACGGACACATCTTACGTATATTGCTTAATGCAAAAACATGCAAAATTACTTTGGTACAGACAATTAGTCCAGTTCTTGTACTTCTGATTTTGTTAATTCAGTTCCAGCAAGCACTGTGATATAAAACTATCGTTCTGTTTGTTTAATCGGATATATCTAACACAAGAGTTCTGTTTAACAATTTGTATTAACAGTTTACATTATATACAGCGCTATGTTTTTCAACACAACTCCCAAAAATGTCCTTCAAAGAACGTCTGCCACACTGTGCCCCAGTGTGTTTCCGGTATCCCTGCGTCCTCCTGACACTGATCACACGAATTCACCAGAATACGGTAACGGATAATAATACTGAAGTTTGAGTGTAACGTATGATCAAAAATTGAGGAAGGAGAAAGAAAAAAACCGATGATTGGGTAGGGAAAATCAAACGGAAAAAATACAAAAACCACAGAATAAGATAAATGTTTACAAATATAGACCATGGTTAATAATATTAATCACTAAGCAAAACGAATCCAGTCTTTGCTCTCGGTGTGACCACAATTCATGACTGCTTAAGACTTGAATTACAGGACGCTAACAGCTTTCCAAAGCATTTTAAGGGTGGATTCGAATAACGATAAACGGAATCTGTGTCTCTCAATCCAACGATGTGATCTTAATACATCGACAAACACATTTCGATTACTAAAAGATAATAAACACTGTCGATTACCACATACGTCCATTGCAATGACGATGCATCGTAATTGTAATGAAACGAGCATGATGATCTGATACCAATACCATATGACTGGGGGCATGAGATGCATATCCAGATTTCTGGGAAAGATGTGCATCGAAAAGATTATACTGCTCTGATTACTGGAAAGATGTGCATCGAAAAGATTATGCTCCTCTGATCATCTGGAAAGATGTGCATCGAAACGAGAATGCTGCCTAGATTACTGGGAAAGATGTGTATGAAATTTTGATAACGACTGGGGTAATTGTGAAAGATCTGCATTGTAAGGATTATGCTGCTGCGATAATTGGGAAAGATTTGGATCGAAACGAGGATGCTGCCATGATTTGTGGAAAGACGTCATCGAAAAGATTATGCTGCTGTGGTCATTGGGAAAGCTTTCTACCAAAGCTAAGCTAGCACAATACCACAAAACATCGGGGTTGAGATCATGGGTGTCCAGTCTTGTTCAACTAATTGTTTACACTGGTTTAGCCACTCATGTTCAAAAACCGCAAATTATTTCTGGAGGCTCTAATGTGCAGTATAAACCACAGGTTGGCTCTGCGAACAATGCTCAGATGAGTGATTGTAAATGTGCCTGTGCAGGCGTCTAAGAGTCACGGTTGGTAGCCACCTGATTAGACAGGTATCCGCGATACGAGTGGCCGGCCATTATATATATATTTTTTTTTTCTATTTTTCTATCAAAACGATTATGCTGCTGCGATTACTGGGAAAAGTATGCATCGAACAGACTATGCTGCTGCGATTATTGGGAAAAGTATGCATCGAACAGACTATGCTGCTGTGATAATTGGGAAAAGTGTGCATCGAGCAGACTATGCTGCTGTAATTATTGGGAAAAGTGTGCATCGAGCAGACTATGCTGCTATGATTATTGGGAAAAGTGTGCATCGAACAGACTATGCTGCTGTGATTATTGGGAAAAGTATGCATCGAACAGACTATGCTGCTATGATTATTGGGAAAGATGTGCATCAAAAAGATTACATCGCTCTGATTTTTGGGAAAGATGTGCATCGAAATGATTCTGCTGCTGTGATTTTTGGGAAAGATGTGCATCGAAAAGATTAAGCTGCTGCGATAACCGGGAAGGAATGTGCATTCTAACGATTATGCTGCTCTGATTTAACAAAAAATGTTGATCGAAAAGGTTATGCTGCCATGAGTATTGGTTAAGTTGTGTATCGAAACAAGAATGTTGCCATAATTATTTCAAAAGATTTGCATCGAAACGAGGGTGTGGATACGAATGGCATATGCTCAGCGAAACAAGTATTCTGGTGTTGTTATTGATAAATATGTGTATGAAATGAGATACCAGGTGCAAGTACAGAAAGTATTTGAAAGATCTATTGAAGATTGCAGTTATGAATTGTTGTGGTGTTACGACGTAACCAAGGATTTGCCAATATGAGGATGCATAGTGATATATTTCATTACAGGAGATGAGCAACAACAGTGTTCTTTTCGCAAAGGCAATTTTTTTGTCGGACATGTATGTGCAAGGACATTGGCTGGAAACCTATCAGTATGAAGTTTTATAGATCAAAAGCAGCGACGATAGTTGTTGATGTTCCTACATCCACGTGCACTAGGTTGGTCCCTGTTATATCGACGTTGCTTGAGCTCATAACAACGTTGTGATATTCCAATATTGGATGAAAAATCCGCTTTCCTAATATTAAAAATCCTTAATACCTAGCAAGCTCCATAGAAAATTGGAAATTATTTCTCAAATAAAAGCTCTGTCGGGGCAGCTGCAAGCAACGAACTAAATTAAACAAGGATTATTTCATAATCAGGATTTGCGTGAATCGAACGTAAAAAGGGAGAATCCTTCTAAAACTACATCTCACTCTGATTATCACCCTTGACTTCAAATATATGTGATTCATTATATCAACGGAGAGCTTAAACGACAAATTTCTACGAGAAACAAATCGTTGTTTAGGGTTTAAGAATATTAGATTGATCACTAAGTATAATAATTTTTCCTGTAGAATTACAGCTAGCGGGATGCTTATTCTCAATTTTCGCTTTTTTCTATAATGATCTTGCTTTGACAAAATTGCCGTATTTCAATTCAGTGTGAAACTGTATTAAAAAAATGAAATAGACAAAATATTTTGTAATCAGAGGCCAGTGTTACAGCGAGACTTTATTAGAGCATGTTTATTTTCAAACAGTTTAAATTACTTGCGCATTAGAAGAATATTCAATTTTCAATATTTAATACCTTTTGGAGATCTCTTGGGTCCCGCATGTGCCTTTGCTTGTTAGGGCCGATAAAAGTCATTTAATCCCCTGTATACATTTTGCATGCAGTACCATTCGTAAAAGAAGAGAGCGGAAATTTCAAATCACTTAAAATTGCTGAAATATAGCAATACCATGCATAAAGGAAGACAACGGAAATTTTCAAATCACTTAAATTGCTGAAATATAGCAATACCATGCATAAAAGAAGACAGCGGAAATGTCAAATCCCTTTAAATTGCTGAAATATAGCAATACCATGCATAAAGGAAGACAACGGAAATTTCAAATCACTTTAAATTGCTGAAATATAGCAATACCATGCATAAAAGAAGACAACTGAAATTTCAAATCCCTTTAATTGCTGAAATATAGCAATACCATGCATAAAAGAAGACAGCGGAAATTTCAAATCACTTTAGATTGCTGATATATAGCAATACCATGCATAAAAGAAGACAACGGAAATTTCAAATCCCTTTAATTGCTGAAATATAGCAATACCATGCATAAAAGAAGACAGCGGAAATTTCAAATCCCTTTAATTGCTGAAATATAGCAATACCATGCATAAAAGGTTGTCGTTTATTTTGTCCTTTCATACTCTGAAGAGTGTCAAAGAAAAGGTTCATAAGCGTACTCAGCTGTTTTTCTCTACAAATCTTCGAATTTTTATGATAAGGTAATGTAGGAAAATTACAGCAGGAAGATAGACATGCAGGTTTATAAGAAACTAAATGATACGAGTCACTATGGTCTGTGATGGCTTTTGTTGTGGGTCATTGTAATGCCAGGCATCAGTAATGCCTAGTCTTGTTGTAAGCAATGTAAACTCTGGTTCTGTAAAAGACAAGTATTCAAGTCTTCAAAACAACAAGAACTATGACGGGACAACGACTGTTGCATTTTGTAACTACAATGTTGTAGGTTTTAACAGTAATCCACGGTTTTACACGAAACGATATTCAAACATTGTCAAATGAAATACGTTTTCAGCTTTCCAAAGAAAAATAATAGGTGGAACGAACACTAGGTGAACCCTATTTTGGCAGACTTGGTTATCAAATTGAGATTAGCATGAACTAGTAAGGATAAGCAGTCATGGTTATATCATATGAAGGATAAAAGGCAATACTATTACAACTGAGTGATGATAGAGTAGAAGCGAGACCACAGGATTGTTGCTATAACCACAGGATTGCTTCTGAACCGGAGGTGACCAACATTTAAATGATTCTGGGCTTGCCATGACAATGTCGGATAGATGGAATAGTTCCGAATTCCATCATGTCTGCATTAAGTAAAGGAAATTAAATTAGACGCAAGATTACGTTGGGTCAAAACTTATCTATTTTAGTAACAGATCGCAACATAGTCATTTAGAATTCCTACAATTCAATGGTCAAGCAAATCCGTAAGTGATAAAAGGTCATAGAAAAGTCATCAGGCTATTCACATACAATGTAGGATACCGGAAAGCAGTAAGCCTATGCGGCTAGTATGATTGAAATTCTTGTAAGCAAAATAGAATGTTTTAACTATAATGAATCAACAGTGGATATAGGAGTGCTCATATTCAATGTCGACGTAAGGCAATTAAGCATATAGCGATACTATAAAGATACCTCTTGACATTAATACGTCATTTCTAGGTTAATATCATGATTTACTCTACTATCTGTAAGATTAAGAAATTTCCTAGAAAACTCTGCTTTGAATGGAGAGACAGGAGATAGAAAATAATGTAAATGTAAAGTTGCGTGCACTATAAATTATCAGCGATTGCTTAAGGCAGACGCTCGTTTAGCTACACACTTGTAATTTTATCAAATACAAGTTTGCAAATAAATTGTGTTTAAAGTGTTCTCTCTTTTAGAGTGACAGTTAAAACGCATGGTATTCCACTCCGTAATACCCAATAAATGTACGTCATACCAAAATGACAAATTAGCTATGATTTTTAATTGTTAATCATCATAACTGCAAATTTAATCACCAAAATACAAATTTCACGGGCTTTAACAAACGGAATTGGAATAGCTGCTTTGTCACTGTTTTATAAAACGAAGCACTCTTATTAAGCAAAAGTTTGAATTTATGAGTTCTGTCTACCATCAAAGGAATAGATTGCTTTAGTGAATGAAATAAACATACAAGAAATTAAATAGTAGTGGAACTTAGGACTACCAACTAAGTGATTTGAAATTTCCGTTGTCTTCCTTTATGCATGGTACTTGTATATTTCAGCACTTTAAAGTGATTTGAAATTTCCACTGTCTTCTTTTATGCATGGTATTGCTATATTTCAGCAATTTGAAGTGATTTGAAATTTCCGTTGTCTTCCTTTATGCATGATACTATTATATTTAAGCAATTTAACAGATTTGAAATTTCCGTTGCCTTCCTTTATGCATGGTATTGCTATATTTCAGAAATTTAAAGTGATTTGAAATTTCCGCTGTCTTCTTTTATGCATGATACTGCTATATTTCAGCAATTTAAGTGATTTGAGATTTTCGTTGTCTTCTTTTATGCATGGTATTACTATATTTTAGCAATTTAAAGTCATTTGAAATTTCCGTTGTCTTCTTTTATGCATGGTATTGCTATATTTCAGCAATTTAAAGGGATTTGAAATTTCCGCTGTCTTCTTTTATGCATGGTATTGCTATATTTCAGCAATTTAAAGTGATTTGAAATTTCCGTTGTCTTCCTTTATGC
>JANTCA010082584.1:0-14413 GCA_024741275.1 Chironex yamaguchii | reverse complement strand
AGAGGTGAGGATTTTTAGGGGTACAGATTCTAGTGCAATAATAATAATAATAATAATAATAATAATAATAATAGTAATAATAATAGTAATAATAATGATAATAAAGACAAATTAATAAAGAATGCATTATTTTACTTCTGTCTTTTAAGCATCTTGAAATGCCTTACCTCTATCGTTTTCTCATCCAATTCAATGCGAGTTTGATTCAAATTGCTGTCAAGAACATTCACTTTCTGCTCTAGCTCACTTTTTTGTTCCTTTAATGACATATCCAACTGAGCCACCTGCAATGAAAAATAATAAAGGGACTTCAAGGAAGATTTACACGAGAAAATGGTAATGAGTATTTTCAGTAGAAAATGTTCAAGATTTTCAAGATCTTAAAGATTTTCACCAGTAGACTTTCAAAAGGATTTTCTTCATTATAAAATATAAGATTCTTAACTAGCAAATTTTCACGTGGATTTTCACTACAAGGTATTAAAAACGTTCTTCAACAGAAGACATTAAGGAGAATCTTTGCTTGAAAATATTAAAGTGTATTTTTAATAGACGATTTTCGGATTGCGGCACCTAAAATATTTTAAGGAGAACCTTCAAAAAGCAGAATACTGTAAAATGATTTCAGGCAGATAGCACGACCGGAAAACTTTGGGATTGTCTCTTCATGGTTTAACTTTTACATCAAAGACAGAACTGTGATGGTTGCTAGATGACAACAAAATACATCAAAGCAGCACACAATGGAAACAATATATTAACACAAAAAGAGTAAAAATGTATTAGTAAGAAAGGAATTAAATAACACATTGAGATGAGATGGAGCCAATCAAAGATAAATCGACACAATCAAAATAAGAAACGCATTGACAACAAGTGGACAAATGCATCCATAAAAAGGAAATAGAAAAATGCATCTATAAAAAGGAAATAGAAAAATGCATCTATAAAAAGGAGATAGAAAAATACATCTATAAAAAGGAAATAGAAAAATACATCTATAAAAAGGAAACAGAAAAATACATCCATAAAAAGGAAATAGAAAAGTACATCAGCATGCGGGCAATAGAAAAACAGATTATTATGATACCAATGAGCAGCATATATACAAGACAGCAAAAAATGTATCAACATGGTAGCAAAAAGCATCGATATGAAATTAACAGCAACACGCATTATTATAAAAGCAATTAAGCAGATTGAATTGACAGCACGAAAAAGGTATCAGCAAAACAGCAGTAGAAACAAAGCATCAGCATGCAAGTATAAAATAAAATTGACAAAAAGGCAGTAAAAGTACACCTAGATAGAAGCAACAGCAAAATCCACTACCATGAAACAACGAAAATGCGTATTAACAAGGAAGCAACAGAAATTCATCAATATGAAAGCAACAGAAAAATGCAGTACCTTGCTAGGAACAGAAAAATGCATCGAGACGAAAGCAACAGAAAAATGCATGAAGACGAAAGCAACACAAAAATGCATCAGCACGTAAGCAAAGGAAAAAGGCGTTGCGATCAGAGGAATTGAAAATAATATTGGCGTGTATTCAGCCCTTGGTATCATGCAAACTCGATCAAAAAACATTTATTAACACCCTGATTACAAAACACGAGAGCAAGTCTAATAAATGGATTGTCACATTTATACTCTAAAAAACTAAGTGGACTAGGTGACTAACTTGTCTACAAATTAACATGTCTACGCGGTCAGTGAGTAGCTGTTCTTAGCAAATACTTTTGCAGTGGGGACGAATTCATGGACGTGCATCACCAAAAAGGGAACAGACGTTCATGTGTTCTACATAACATACCTGCAAAGTTTTCTGCTTAAGTAAGAAATGCTTATCTCTCATCGTCTTCTCCATATCCATTAATTGCTGCTCATGGCATTTCAGAGCGTTTTCTCTCCTTTGAAGTTCTTCTTCATTGATGACAAGTCGCCTAAAAGGGAGAAGATACGTTGATACAACAAAAGCATGAGGTTTGTTAAAAAGAACAATTATCATCTTTTCGTGGTACAAAACTTGAAAATTGCCTTGAATATTGCGACATTACGCTAAAAGCTTTTTTATCTGACACGCTTCACGGTTTGAATCGTAAGATATATACTATTCTTTCTAGTTTTTACTGCAATCATCATTTTCTCGCAACAGGCATTCTCAGACAGAGGGTTTCATACATTTTAGAAATTCAAAAGTTTTCAGGAATAGTGTCATAAAGAAATTAAAGTTCACGAACACTCAAAAGATAATTGGTTGTACGCTCTTATACCATGGATTTTTTAATTTTTTTTAATTCTCAAAAAGCAAGGGGGCGCTCTTCTGGTTAGTCAACCTACTTAGCGAGTTACTCCTTAATATGTGTGCTCATTATAATTACTTAAAACGATCTGTACATTGTCTTTTTATCTAAGGGTAGCGTTCGTATTTAATTATGTTTCGATTAAATTGGAAAATTGTACTAGAGTTTGAAATGAAATAAATAAAATGAAAAAGAAATTTGAATCACCTGTCTAACTCGGATACTTGCTTCTCCCGTTCCTGAACTGTTGTCCGACTTTCTTTTAACACTGATTCCAGTTCGGATAATTGCTCTAATGTTTGTTTCAGTTCTTCCTGTGCAATTTCAACCTGAAAGACGAGAATATAATACAGAGGACATATGTATAGATCACTTTCAGAACATCGTATTTAATTAGTAGCATGCACCACATAATATACACTATAACGAAAGTACTAGATAAATATAAATCATATATGATTACATAGACAACTTTAATGGATAATTCACATACTGTACAATATATGTTACACACTGGAAACTATATAATAGATAACATATACTGGAAACTATATAATAGATATCATATGTTACACACTGGAAACTATATAATAGATAACGTATATTATGTGTAATATAAAATATGAACTATTGGTTTACACTCTGTAGCACATGAAATATATATTTCTCTGTAATACTACCATTCTACACTTGTCAACCAAGGTTTTATGGCATCAACAAAGCCAGCAAACCATCTTCAAAAATTCTCTCGCCACATTTATTTGGGGTCAGCTATTCCACCATCATAATATCAAGAACTTTCTTCATAAATGGAAAAGTACAAACTCTACCCCCTTCCCTCTGCAAATCAACTGGCTGGTCCCTGTAAATATGTATCACAGTATCTGTGGTCTTGGACAAGTCATTTGATACCCAAACACACTAAAGGTTGGGGACGAAAGCATCTGCTAGTGTATGCGTGATGTCAGAGTTACTACTACTGGAAAGGACAGTTAATAACATGTAGAAATAACGATAATAGAGAGGATGAATTCTGGGGATTGGTATTCTAGACAATGGATAATGAGGTGCTCAGACAGGCACAAATATAGGTTGATTAAAACATTTTGCAGGAAAGGGCAGAAAAGTAAGATTAGCACGGGACCTCAATATGCCATACTAGAGTCACAGATACTTACAATCATGAAAAATGTTGAATGCGCAAAAAAATTTCGGTTTCACGATTGTAAAAACCTTCTATAAATCATTGCCAAATTTTAACGATTATTTTCCTCGATAACAAAGACAAACCAAAATAGAGATGGCTATTTCTTTGGGCCTAATCTTGTTTAATAGGAACGAGTTTTAAGCACAATTGTTGAAACTCGGGGTACAAGGATATGTCTACAAATTTGAAAATAAGACGGATGGTTCTTCCATGCTTGACACTATCATAACCGAGACGCACGGCGTATTGCAAGACGTTTCAGTAAGACAGGTTCAAAATAGCGGGAAGAATTCAAGAGACGAATGCAAATGTTACCAAAAACTTCACACGGCTAATCTTTGAATATTCAGTGAGTTACAGTATATGTAATTGAAGCCTTTAACCCACTAAACATACAAGCACCGGGCTATTTCGATGGTAACTTAGAAGAGCTTGTTAAGCATAAATCGTACTGGAAAAACCTGCATATTGCGGCCCAAGATACCAACAGCATATGCCTGTCACGTTAACCCTATTCCACTGTTTTCTGGACAGACGTTAGCTATGCTGTAACAGGTAACAAATAGCAATATGAAGAAAGCATCTTCTATCGTAAATTATCTCAAAGGCATGGTAAGACTGTATTGTGAAATGCAGGGGACGTTTCTCCAAGGCCTTTTAGCGTATGAATGTCTCCTGAGAAAGCTTTAATGCACTAAAAAAACACCATTGATTTTATAGATAAGAGCGGGCTTTTATCCAAGTTTAGCTGATTTCAATGCCAGCTTTAGGGAATGAAGGACTAAGTTTCTTTAGCTGTAATTTGGAAAAGCCGGTCTTTCATGTGCCGTTGTGGATTCGACCTCATCCATTCGTAATCAAGCTGTCTTATTGATTAGTCATACAGATCTACCTATCTGTTTCAAGTGCCGGGGTGACCTTGTTGAGAGCTTTCCATTCTTCCTTGTCATCCTCATGACATTCTCCAGTTAACAACCCATGCTTTCCAATATGTCATCTAGCCATCTTTCAGTGATCTACTCCTTCCTCTTACTCCTGCTCTGACCATTCTCTATTCTTTGGGAATACTCTTCTCATTTTGTAAGCAGAGTATGCCAGCCTTCTGTGTGTGATGTCCTGCAGTAGCCTCAGTTTGGTTTTTGCCAGTCCAAACACCTATTCTTTGGTCTTACTATTCCTCCAGAAAACTCTCAGAGGCCTTCAATAGCACCACATCTCGAAAGAATTCAACATCTTTCTGGCCTGGACCTTCAGTGATTACTCAAGATTAGCATCCGTAGGTCACAGATGTCCAAAGTAGTCTCCGCTTCAGTTTGGTTGCTACATTACTTTTCCAGCTATGTTCCATATCCATTAGTATCTTCCTTGCTGTTACTAATCGTCTACTATTAATTAGACAAAACTAATATGAAAATAACAAATTAAATTTGGAAGACTAAATCGTTAATTATTCCTCTTTATTTTCCTGTTGGAAGACATGACGACAGATCCCTACGACTGTTGCTGTGGAAAACCACCAGCTTCAATGTTTTCGGCATACACATCACCATCCCGATTATCTTAAAGTTCCTCATACCATCATTCAAAATAAAAACACCAACGAAGTCAGACAAGACCATTTAAGATCCATACGAATCCACGACATGAATAATTGCACTCAGGTGCCTACTACATCGCTGCTTGGGTTGCAGCAAGTAATGGCCAAACCAGGAGCGCATTTGCTAAACTCAGGTTTTATCATGTCTTCAAAAGTGGACTCTAACCAAGACTCTGTCGATTCAAGTTCATCTCTCTCATCGAGGGCATCTCTTGGGACTAAAGAGCAATATTCTTCCACTTTGTAGAAAAATGCCTGGCTTTGGACTTGCGATGTTGAATGGGCGAAAAGATATAGTGATTGACAACTTGAGCAAACAAATCATGTTCTCCAGTCAGCAAACCTGACGTCTTACTACGGATAAGAAATAACTCAACGATGTGACTGTAAGATTTTTAAAAAACCACATCTTGATTGCCAGCTTATGTTAGTCGTTATCAGTGTATGAAGAATGCATTTACTTGTGGCATGCTTGGGAACATAGATGTCACGGGTAACCTGACACTAAGACGACGCTAGTACAACGGTTAGATGGCCAACTTAAAAGGGACATTTTTATGGTTCTCCACACACACGTATATGCAAGTGAATGGTTAAAGTATTTTTGGTGTTCGATATAAATCCTTATGGTTGTAAACAGTCCACAGTTATCAAGGGCCACAAAAACACACTTCTTTAGTTAGCTGGTACTATATGCATAATGGGAATAGGCGTCACTCTTATATCTTAGTTGCCTTTTTGGCCTCTCCCAACGCAGCGATGATTCTGATATTGCCCACCCTGGAAGGATGGAAGACTGGAGTGAAACAGGGCACCTTCAAGTGGAATATACCAAGATCCATCACTTTCAAAACCAGGCCAACATCATGGTCTCATTGTGCCTTTAATGTCCATTAATTCATCTGTGCTGCATTACTATGAACGGCACGTCTCAAATGCATGGTATTTTCCATTAGGATAGTGAAATAATGACAGGAGTACCACAATGATCCATTATGACGTGCTTTTTGGTCGATTGCACCAAATGACTCAATTATGATTTCCACTGGCTTGCCAGAGGTGTGAATGAACGTCATGATGTGCAGAGTGCGTGATATGATGCAAGTTGGGCTGTCGTGCATTTGAATAATCCTACAAGCTCAATACAGGGCAGTTCCAAAATTACGAACATGGATGTACTGACGATGATTACTTCCACTGGTTGCATGGTGGTAACTGCTTTTCCTCCAGCTTCAACAGAGGCTGAAGCAAGAGAGGTACGAGTCAGTCACAACCCTAATTAACACGGAAAGAGAGAAATAGAGGCGATAAGACTCATAGGTGTAGTTTAAACAATCTACAAGTCTAAATACTAAATAATACGACTGCTGCAAAATAGAAACGCAGTTTGGATTACTTTGGTCTTTTTTAACCTTTTTCTAGAGTGTATTATACAGACAACACAATTATCTTTGAAAGGAAAATTAATTCTAAGATCACTTCTTGTTTCCTGTCTTCCGCACTTTATCACTACTATAATTATGAATTCCCCCACTCTCCCCCTGACCCGTCCACGGTTAACTACCAAAGACTGTGTGGCAAGTTCCCAAAACGTCAATGCATGTTAAGTGACTCACCTGCGCACAAGACAAGCACGAGATTTACACATATTACCATACCAACAAATACAATGCATTAAAACTTGCACTGAGTTACATAAATATTCTTTACCAGACCACGGTACATGGATATTACCTGTACCCAACATGTACGAAGATTACGTCATGAATTAACACGCCAGCTACTCGCCCCAAACCATAACAGGCGATATTTGAGAGAGGATCGTTATAAGATTTACCATGGCACAATAAAAGCCAAATTTGTACTTGTTAAAGTAGAAATTTTTTTTATAACTTTACCGCTCTTTTGAAAAAGATAACAATCCACCCGCGAATTTTCGACCTACAATGCCTTAATAATTTGACAGGAGGGAAGACGGTAGACTAAAATTCAGTTACTCACCTTTTTCTCAAGGCTATTACACCTGTATTCATTATCTGCTAACTTATTATTTGTTTCTCTCAACGATGTCTGCAGTTTCAAATTTTCGCTAGACGTGGCATGTAATTCCGAAGTAACAGCAAGTAATCTATTCCTTAGATTTTCGTTGTCATCTTCTTTAGCTTGACGTTCCTTTGAGGTCATCGTCAATTTCTCTTCCAATTCATTATTTTTGTCAGTAGTCAATCTGAGCTCAGTGTGTGCTTCTTTCAAAGCTGCGTCAAGTTCACCTATTTGACCCGTTCTTTCTACGAGGTCTTTTCCCGCTCGTTCTGCTTGTAGTTTCAAAGCTTTTAGCTCTCCATCTCGTTCTGCTTTCTCTCTGATATTTTCTTCTCGAAATCTCGTCACCTCTGTCTGTGTTGTCTCATGAAGCTCTTCCAATTCTGAAATTCGATGTTGACTCGTAATCAGCATTTCTTCTCTTTCTTCCAGTACCATCTGCAACCTTTTCATTTCATCTACCTTTGCAGTCAGCTCTGATTTCAAGGTATTTGTAATATTTACTTGATACGACAACTAAAATAATAATAATAACAGAAATTATAAGTATCTCGGTCATTTTTATGTAATAACAGACTGTCATGGGACAAAATGTGTAACTTTACTACATTTTTCAGAAATAAACGATCCATTAGCTAATTTGTACTTACAAGATTGCTTTCTGTTGCACCTTTTATTTTGCACAACCAAGACCTTGCAGGTTTGAATATCCCTGGTAGAATGGGGGGGGTTCGAAAATAGGGGCAAAGGGACAAATTTCCTTCTAATAGTCGAATCCGGCAAGTGCCAGATGTCAGTTTGTGTATCGAAGTTGCATGGCTGCTTACAAAATGCCATCCAAAATGTCCAAGCCTAGGAATTTACAGGAGGAAAAACAAGAGCAGGGGATGCGAGGGAGCTCATTCCTGATTAGATGGTTTGAGATGAAGGGGAGGAAGGTGTCACTTGGGAAACCAGACTCGTGTGTTTTTAATGTTCTAATAAAGGCTTTGTTTATTATCGTCTAGACCCTTATCTTTGTATAGAATTACAGGACCGTTTTTAAAGTGAGAAACCAGACGTAAAATCAAATGTGTCATGTACCATCACAAAGTAGTTGAATGGGGAACAAGGTCAAACGATTTGAACAGACTTCCCATTGCAAACAGTACACAGAAAAGAAATAGTTTGAATGGAGTGTAAAAAGTGTGCGTACAAATGTAGTGAATAAAATTATATGAAATGAAGTGAATGAAATAATATCAAATAAAGTCAATGAAATAATATGAAATGAAGTGAATGAAATTGTATGAAATGAAGTGAATGAAATAATATGAAATGAAGTGAATGAAATAATATGAAATAAAGTGAATGAAATAATATGAAATAAAGTGAATGAAATAATATCGAATGAAATTTATAGAATAATATTATTAAATGAATAAAATAATATGCAATTAAATAAATGAAAAAATAAGAAATGAAAACGATTGAAATAATATGAGATGAAATGAATGAAATAGTATAATGTGAAATAAAATGAAATAAAATGATTTGAATGAAACGAAATAGATGAAATCAATGAACAAGATATGGAATGAAAGGAAATTTTATTTTCACCTGTTGTCTTGTCTTTTCCATCGTCTCTTCATACGTCCTTTTATTTTCTTCGGTTTTGTCAGCTAGCAGCTGTAACTCTTGTCTGCATTGAGTCAGCGATGTTTCAAGCTGTGCCACATGCTCACTCTCTTCTGATGCCTGCTCTTGTATAAGCTTGTAATTGAACGAGAGACAAAACAAATCCACACCGAGAGGTCGCGATCACAAGGGAGCAAATGATGGAACAATTTCGGCTCCAATTCGAACTTCAACAAAATACATGATTACGGAATATATTGCAACTCAAGGGAACTCTCACAGTTCAATCTTGGTTTATCAATGCTTATTTCGCCAACATTAAGCCATGAAAATGAAGTTTGTTATGGAAAATAGTGGTACAAATATCATAAGATAAAAACAACGTCTGAGAGAAAATTCTAAACTTTTAAACGAAAACACAATGCGTAGTTTCATTAGACCAAAGTTCAAAGGGCGAAACGAACAGGGGTCAAGAAAAAAAAAGAAGAAAAGATAAAAAGGGCGAAACGAACAGGGGTCAAGAAAAAAAGAAGAAGAAAAGACAAAAAGGTCAAAACGTGTATTTGCCTCAGTACAGAACTTTAAGTATTTTTCTGTTGTCTCCAGTTAGCAATATTGCATCTCCAGTACGTACCATGCACAAGGGGTGCCAATGCGTGTTTAACCTTTCCGAAAAGGGACATTCAAAATCTATATCGACCAATACAGGATAGAGGCTGGGTATATCTTAGTGACGTGAGCATTAACTCCGACAAGTATTGACTACCTTGACCTCAAGTCCATCCAAATCATTGTAAGCTTCAACCAATTTGTGCTTCATCTTTATAATTGTCACTTATCAATAGTGCAATCTGAGATGTACAATTAAAGGTGCCAACAGCGAAGGTCTCTTACCTTGAGTTTTTTCTCATGCCCATCTAACTCCCGAATTCTCTTCTGAGCCTCCTCTAATTCTCTCTGTAGTTTGTCGTGCATTCCATCCTTGATACTGACATCTTGTTGTACAGCTAAGTATGGAGACAGTAAAAAAAGTTCATTGTCATAAACACGGAGAAATTAAAGATGCTCAGAACTGGAAAGACGTTTCCATTGTAGAAGACCGAAAGATGATTTGATAGATGCTCGCTAGGAATTAATAATGAAAAGACAATATTCTGCAAGACAATTTAAGCCTGCAAAGACATTATTAACAGACGCAACGTTATCACTGTGACCACCAGAGATTTGAGCTCTGGTCCTCCGACTGTCAATCTGACGTCTTCCGTGATTCGTTAAACAGCTCAATAGAAACAGTCAAAAGATTCTTACTTGTTCTATCCGTATACTCTACATTTGGAAAAGGGCGTCTGTCTATTGACGAATACACTTAGAAGAGGTATACCTTCTATTCATTATTCTATTAGTTATTACACTAGTTAATGAAAAAAAACATCAATAGAGACTTGGCTCACATAATTCAAATGGTCAGCACTAGAATAAGCAGGAACGAAAAACTAAAGGCAAAAGAAGACATAATTACCATAGGAATAGATTGACAGTGATTGCGATGTAAAAAGAAGTTGGGATATAGCAAAACATCATATTTACAAACAATTATTATGTATAATTAATTCATCAAACATGAAAGTCCGACAGAACTGTCACGTGCCCAAGAGGGTGAAGGGGAAAATGTTTTAATGGTGATGATGACCAATGACTTCCTCAACATATCATAGCACCAAAGGACTCCTTCCTTCTTTCAATTCAAAATCTTGACTAGACACAGCTAAAGCCTTCTTCACAATATTACGTGTAAATATGACGACCGTAATACGTAAGATTTCCAGCGCTCTTGTAAAGCGTTTCTTTTTCTAAATCTTCGGAACAACATGTAACATATACTAATTATGAAAAGCTTAGATCCTTTCCAAGTCAAGATTTACGATAAGACAGCTATGAAAACCATTTTGTTTGCCTGTTAGTTTACTAATTGCACAAGTGAAAGGGTAAACAATCGATTTTCAATATTGTTTTGACTTTAAGTTAACAGAAACGTGGACAGCTACAAAAACGGAAACATACAAGAGAGTGCTGTCTCCACTTTAGCCAATTGTTTCGTCTTGTTATCCAGTCTTTGCTGCAGCTTTAAGAGAAAATAAGTTGAAATTGAAACATAGTAAGAACTAATAGCATATTTTACAAAATGATACAGTAAAAGACTAGAGAAAAAATGTTTTTCTCATCAACGCGATATATTTATTGTCAAACTTTCAACCAGCGTCTTCACACTACAAATTTTAAACATCTCAAGGAGCCACACATTTTCAACATACGTACTCGAAAAGTTCTGATCCATTCAACCCTAATCATCCACTCGTATAAAACGTTGTCTATCTCAAGGTATGCACTTGCAAGCACCATGTTTATGTTTTGTTAAAATTCAAGTTAATAACTGTTCGTACATATTACAGACAAAACTTTACATGCCTGCTTAAAATTACGAAACATTTCTTGTAACGTCCATCTAAACTTGGTAATGGGATCCCATCATTGCTACTTACATTGGTGATCGACCAAACGAACCAACAAAATTATACAAAGAGTATAATTAAAATAAAAATTCATTACCTATCGCCATGACTCGAAATATACACTATAATTACTTTACGACAAGCAAAGATGCATTTGTCTTGGGTAGACGGAAGGAAGTAATGTGGTCACCTTATGGATCGGCGTTCCCAGGCCTTTCGTTTCACGCGGGCAAATAGCCGTCGCTTATTATTTATACGTCTTATTGACCACCCTCACAAAAACGTGTCTCACCCGCAAGAGACAGAACGATCGTTTACGGAAAAACTAGCGACAGATGGTTGGACGGCAATCGCCCTCGTGACGTCAACAATGCGGGTGATTCACTGCTATCGTGTTACTTTCTCCAAGAAAAGGCGTGGGGATGCCCTGCTTCAATTAACCACATCTCGAAGAAAACTCGTATCTTAAGTACATAGTACATGTACATCTTAACCTAGGTCATTAAAGGACGTATCCTGGACTACCATACATAGGGGTTGCTCTCTGGTGGCACGATGCTCAGTACTATAAAAAAAGATAGCCCTACACAGGTTGAGAAATTTAGGATGCCAAAACTTTTTATGTGGTTCTGAGCGGCCTCAGCTGCAAAAAGTTGTTGACTTACTGTCCCAAGAGATATACGAAGTACGTATTCTATAGGTGGGAGCATTTCGAACACAAAAACTGATATCATTTTTGTTTCAGAATATGAAGTGTAACACCGTAAGGAGGCACATCGTAATACTTGGTAAGAACGTTGTTTCACGTGTGAACCCTCATCATGAATTCTTGACACTTTCTTAAATACCTCATAACCAGAATGGTTTGTTGTCATACCAGGACTCTTGAAAAACTCAAAAACTCACAAAGAAGTCATACCAAGTCAATCTGTTGCTCTAGTTCCTTGCAATGTTCTGCATGCAAAATTTTTATCTTCTGAATAACTCCAGCAACTTGTTTATTTTCATTTTCTTTAAAACCCAAAGCTTCTTCTGCATCTTTTACCAATTTTTGCTTTTCTTCCATCATAACATCCAGTTCTTGCACTTTGGAATTACTTTTCAACAGTTCAATTTCTTTCTTTTCAAGTTCATCAACCAGTTTTTTCATTTCAAGGTCCTGTTGTCGCATCTTGAAAAGAAATCATAGTAAAAAAAGAGCATTGGTTTCTCGTTGGTTTCTTTAAATTTCAATTACACTAATTAGTTTAATGACTTATTAATAACTTGATTGATTTGTCATTATTTGATTACAAAACGTATTATTCATTTCACTTCTTTAACTATTTACTGATTTACACTTATTTTAGTATTCAAGCTGAAGAGTGTCGGCTCATCGCAATTAAAAACAAATTGAACACCCAACTAAGACAGTAATCAAAAAATTACAGCATGTCTGCTAATGCGATTGCCTCTTTATCCATACGGTCAAATCATTAAAGCCTCTTTATAAAAACTAAATCAGTTTCAATATCCAGTCAGAAGAGCTTATTTGACTGAATCTATAGGCCTAAGTCCTCCAACACGAACAATCAAAACATCTCAATGGCAGAAGTAAACGATGAGGGATTATTGTAGTAAATAGACAAATAACACTGACATATAAATCCAAGTAGAAAATCTTGAACAGAAATAATACTAAAATCTTTTTAAGTTAGCGACAATCATTTTCTGGAACTAACAATAAACTAAGGCCTAAGGAGTGTTCGACTACTTCTGGTATAAAGGCCTATAACTATTATCATAGTCATTGTGACGGTCATCTTAGCCATAAACCCCATCACAGGCAAACCTATCAAGGTCATCTGTGTCGTCATTATCATCATTTATCACTACCAATACTTTCATGATCATGATCATCACCATCACCACCCATTAACATCGTCTTTGATGTCAACATCCTCATTACCATCGATTATCATCATTATCATTACTATCATCATCTATATCACCACTACCACCACCAACATCATCCACATAATCACCACCATCAACTTCATTCCGAACATCATCACCACCATCAACATCACCACTCTCACCATCATCACCATCAACAACATCACCATCATACTCATCACCACCATTAATACCACCATCACCATCATAATCACCACCATTGCCATCATCCTCACCATCATTCATTATCTCTCGTCATCATCATATTGGGTTTACCATCCACTGTCCATGCTTGTACAGGTTGGACAGGTGATTGTGTCTAAGATTCAAGCCAACCTATCATTAGTTAATTCCATACTTACTTTCCTTTTCCATTACTTCATTTAATGTCTCCTTTGGTTGTTCTTTACTAAAAGGTTTGACAACCTCAAACACCATTCATTTACTAAGCTAGGAATTCTCTTTCAATATTTCATACATAAATACATACACGTGTTCATAATAGCAAGAAGAAGATAACATCACTGAAAGCGAATACAACAATGAAGCTGATAATATTAAATACCTTTAGTCCAATTTCATCATTTATTGTGCATTTCTGATCTAGTTCTCTTTGTAATTCCGATATCTTTCCATTCTTTTGATAAAGTTTCTCTTCTAATTTGCCATTAATTGTCACTCTATCATTTAGCTTTTCCTCAAGGTCTAAGATTTGATTAGTATAACTTGACACTTCATCCTCTAGGCGAGTTACTACTCGTTCTAATTCTTGCTGTTTGCGATCACCAATACGACTTCGCTCAACAACAGCAGACAACTCTGTTCGAATATCAGAAACATTTCCGTGATCTGAAGAGGAAGATGAACAAGACACTGATGCTTCATTTCAGCTTTTTTTGGACTACAAAGAAAATAATGCTTACTTTGGGTGTCCTCCAAATAAATAGCAATGTGGAAAAAATGGAGACAGCTTTTCAACACTGTGGTTATCTTAAGATCTGCATGTCGGGAATTTCTACGCCATGTTCGTATAAAAGCATCTCTCCTTCATCTATACGTATTACATCTACTTAGAACTTGCTCCTTTTAATTAGTGTCTGAACTATACTCTTATCTGCACTTTCAACTGATTTTTCAAAGGTAATTTTGACTCTACATATATCTATATCTATATCTATCTATCTATCTATCTATCTAT
>JANTCA010082583.1:0-35649 GCA_024741275.1 Chironex yamaguchii | reverse complement strand
TTATGTTATATTTACTATATTAGTTTTATTAAACATTGCACTACTGCACGGCATTTTAATTTTCTTTTTCTGCTGTAGTAGATTAGAATATCTTGGAATGCATTTTATAGGTTATTTTGAAAAGTATTGTGACATTATTTTTGTTTAACCACGCTGAATTAACATCCTGGTGACGTCCTAGTCGGATTTGGTAGCAAGTACAGAAAAATTATCTTGTCTGCCATTAAGTTTTTAATAATGGTAGAATTTCTGGACAAGTACAACCTGAAGTTCCAAAATTGTCATGCTTTGACCACTTGGCTTAAGGAACCTTTTCGTTGTTTCCTCTCTTTATCGGTTCATTAGTTGTTTATCCTAGTATTAACTGAAAGTACTTAATTTTCCTCTAGCGTTCGTGTTACGACGTCAGTATATCCCGTTCCATGTATTAGCCACAAGGACAATTTAGAAGACTGGTTTTCAAGTCTCGCAGAATGCCTCCATTGGAATGTTCGGGAGAAGCAAAGGTCTAGGTCCAGCAAACAGTCGACTGGTTCTGGATCCGACAGAGATTAAATTTGTGTTGGAAAAGTGTCATTGATTTCTTCGTTTGGTGTGGGATCAGCTGAAGGGTTTATTAATAGTCAGGGGTTATATAGGAAAAGGATAGAGGACTTGACGAGAAAATGTTTAATACTTATTTTATGCTTGCAGATAGCGTACAGGCCTTAAATTATATCTTCTTTATACACGTGCCACTTTCAAGCGTACAAGCCAATACACATACATCCAAAAAGTGGACGATCAAAGTTGAATGACAAAGAGTCTTCCGATCTGTTGAGCTGTGTAGCTTCGTAGGACCGTCGTCAGATTTGCAAACATTAGACTTGGGTACGAAGCTCTGATTGCCACAACCATAATATATGATATATTTATACATCATTATCAAATAATGCAATACTGATATAATTGCCACTGATGTTTTCTTCATATAACTAGACAGCTGCTTTGAAAGAAGATTTTCCCAGAACATTGATACATATGAATAGTTAGGTGGTACAAAACTTGAAAATCGCCTTGAAAATTTGAGACATTGCGCATTCTTTCTGCCTACAGAGTACTCGTTTTTTCACTTGGACTCTTCCAATGTTTTATTTCTTTATTTTCTCATTCTTTGTTTTCTTTTGGTTTATGATAAGCTAGTTTTGCTACATGTTTTGTATAAATAGGTTGCCATATACGTATACTTTCCTTTCTGAAGTTTCATACTCTGAAGAGTGTCAGACGAAAAAAGCTTTTAAGTATGACTTTAGCTCAATGTCGCAAATTTTCAAGGCGAATAGTTAGGTAGTCTCAGTTTGAAAAATCCCTCAGCTGATTACATATATTCTTATTGGTGGCTAAGGCGATATAACAGCCTGTACAAATAACTATTTATTTACTGAGTTAGGTAGGGTTTGGTTGGAATTAGTCAAACATTTTATAAGCTCTGCTAATAATCCTTATACTAAACAGGTTTTACTAAGTTCTTTAACTCAAAACTGTAAAATTAGACCGTGACATCTGTGTATCTTCTATGTATTACGTTCTGGGTCGTTGCTTAAGATAATTACGAATTATTTGTGATAAACAAACTAGGCTTCATAGGCATAATAGTTATACGTCTATATTTACCCACATACAATACGTGACAGTAGAGCTTCTGATCTGTAATCGTTTAAAACAATTGCCAACAAGTTAACTTTTTGTTGTCACGTTTTGTTTATATATATTACAAAAGTTGCGCACAAAGGGAGGCTATAGGCCCGCTGGTATGGTGAGACTGTTTCCAATGAAATTGGGTAAGAAACATACATGTTGAGCATAATTACGGACAGAACGTACAAAGATTACAAGCCCCTTTTATTACATGCGTGTAGGGATTCTGTAGATATTCCAATGAAGACTCTGACTTTTAGAAACAAATTTATTACTGTAAGCAGCCCTTTCCGTTTTATATCTGCCTCAGAGAGGCCAACAGTGGAGATTTTGTGTATTATGTGCTGTTGTAATGTAATCATAAAACATTTTACATAACTATACAAAGTTACATGGGGAGTATATTTATGAGCCCCAATCCGAAGACGAGACTATTTGATAATCTATAAATGAATCCTTGAGTTATCAAGGATTACAGTTTACTAAGGCCAGCTTCATCGTTGCCTAGCAATTGTATCTAGCTTGGAAGCTCATAATAAAAAGATGTGTTGAATGTTCAATCGTAGTTTTGTCGAAAATCATCGTTGTCTTCGTAAGACAGGTCATCATTATACGCATCGTTGTCGTGGTTGCTATTACGCTTGTCAAAGTCTGGTTGACAGACATTTCATGATTGTGAGGCTACGCCGACGTAATTTCATGGTAGGTACGTAACTGAGCCTTTATGTGGAACCATTATTTCGTTGACTGTCAATAGCCTGGCTAAGAGGTAATCTTTTGGCTTCATCAACTTACAGAGGTAAAGAAAGTGTAAGTAAAGTAATTTATGGCAAACTTGTTACCGGGAACTTTATTTAAAGCGCATTGTATCAGGTTTTCCACTGCCATTAGGTAGCTTCTGTTCCCGCAAACTCCTGTCGATTGTTGGCTCGCTAAATGTTTTAAACTGTGGGCAAAGTTTATAGGATAGGATAAGTTCTCTGATACATCAACACTAACAAGAATATGAGGTTGAAGGTAGCTTTAGCATTGTATCCCAAACGTCGTAGGTTAACAGACACGATTCTGGTGGTTTAGGGTATACACTTCATTTGAGCGGCATAGGGAATTGCTGAGAAGTGAGCTTGGTATGCAAATATACTGCATGCACAAGATCGTAGATTGAAGAAATATTATCTTAATGGCCATAACATCTAGAGTTACGAGAGCGACATATTGACTATATACGTCATATGAGCAATGACGAGAATTAGGAGAGTGAGTGAGTGAGTTTTGAGAGACGAAGGATCGCGTTTTATTTGGGGAAAAAAAGTGAAATCAAATGATAATTGGCATGTTTACCGGACAGATATTGTGACACAACCAAGACAGAGAAGTCCGCAACTGTTAGTCTTCTATTAAAAGAAGAAGCCTTCATAGGAACACAGTTTACAAGCAGTAAACATTTGCCACAAACTGTTTGTTTCCATTTGTAGTCACTTTGTCCTTTACTGATGCCGCAAACTGTGTCCTTCAAGACCGAGTAACCGCAGTTATAGGAAAATTGGCAAAAGCACATTTTGTTTTACATCTCAGCATCCTTTCAAAACTGCCGTTCGCCTTGCTGTCAAATGGCCTCGCAATTATGCCCACACGTTTGTCTACAAAGTAGTGACATGGTCGATTTGAAAGTGTACTCGCGCTTGACTAGGGGAATCAAGAAGAAAGGATGGTAGCCCACAGGGTCCTTTCTCAAAGCTATGGGTTTTCCACATAATGATTTTAGTTATTAGCATTTATTGTGTACATTTAAATAATTATGATAATAATTTCCTTTCACCACTATGTTATTTAATGGGGCCTTTTCAAAGGCTTGATGTAAGTGCTTCCGCTTAGGTTTTATAATCAATTTTAAGAGTGTATTTTTCATTTGTGGTTCGAATGTTAGTTTTTATCACTGAACACGTCGAAAAAAGGGGAAGGGCAGATTTCTTGTGGTCTGATTAGTGACCTTAGGCACAATATTCACCTTGACTACAAATGCCGTGTAAAATGCACAAATTTGTCATTGTGTATTGATGTCGTAAAATTCCTTGGCTTCTTTGGAATACGTTTATCTCCTGTACATCACAATCTACACCTCTGGTACCAACAACCCAACCATGGACCTCAACAGACTTCGAAACCACCTTCAAAATCTTTCCCCCATCCTGTCTCCAGAAAAATCCACGATCACCCTTTTCACCTCCCACATTCCACTAATCCAACTACCACCCAAGAGTGAGCATAGACAACACTATCCTTCCCCTCAACAAGACCCCCAAGATCCTGGGTGTCACCTTTGACACCCACTTCAACTTCAAGACCCACATCACAACAGCCAATGACTAAGCCGCCCGGAGAAACAACAGTCTCAAAGCCCTTAAAGGAACCACATGGACCCAAGTCTCTGACACCAACATGTAAAAGCTACTAAGAAACCAAAACTCAGCTCTCAGGATAGCAACTGGCTGCCACAAGAAATCCTCCAAGGCCCACCTCCACCAAGAGACCAACATTCTACCCGTACAAAAGCACACCCACCTCCTTGCCTCCCAATGCCTGGCAGCAGCAATACAGCCAGGTCACGCCGCCCACAACTGTGCCACTCCTCAGATCAATGCGGCCCACCCTCTACTCCAAATGCTCCAGGATATTGGAAAAGAGCTCCTGCTCGAATCTCAAGGATACAATATTCACACTCCAATCATGGAGGAAACCCGACGCAGACAGGACCCCAATCTCCTTCTCGACAATATTCCCCCGGACATCCACCCATCCGGACAAGAGCTCAATGTCAGGGCAAGGAACATCCTGGCCCAACTCCGCTCCAGCTACAGCAGCTTTGCAAATCCTTGGACCCAACAGTCACGGACAAATGTCCGAATTGCAACGGGACACCCCACAACGTCCCGCACCTCTTCTCCTGCCCTCAAGACCCAACTTAACTCACAATTCAGGACCTGTGGACGAAACCCGTGGACGTCGCTGCATGCCTTGGTCTACATCGGCAATGACAACAACAACATTGTGTATTGATGTAAAACAATTACTAATTTTCCTAAAGTCTATCGTAAACACCTTCGAGAAGCGACTCATTTTTACACTGAGACTAGCCTGAATCGTGCATTCTACTGACCACTTGAACATATAATTTTAATTGCCCTTTCGTCTCCTTGCAAATCCATCCGATTATATCTGAAACGTTTGATTGCATTTACATTGGATGTCACTACGACTTGAAACTGCATGTTGAATAGTGTTTTCGTATAAAGGGACAAATCCACTATGTAGAAAATGTAGATTACATTAGGGTTTTAATAAGAGACCTACGTCAAGTGCGAAAATATTTTACCATTACCGTAAGAACTAGTTATAAACATACGTCAGTGGCCAGAATGAACCGACTACTTCAGCCAATCCAAAATTATAACTCTGCCAATAGCATTTGCTGACACTTGCGCTATACTTCCATCCCATTAGTATTGAAAAGTAACATACATATGGGCTCCGATGAGACAAACGTTATCCTTAAAATAACCTGTAGGAATGAATTCTGTATCCGGATTTCTAAGTAGTGAGCAAGCAGATCGTTCTATTCACTATTCAAAATTTTGTTCATAGGTTCCAGAAGGGAGCCATAGCAGGATACTGCAATCCTCTGTTGTGGCAAAAATTAACTAAAGCAAGTTTTACTTGTGGTTATTTATATACTTGCAGCCAGCTCATCGATGTGTATGTAAGCCTCTGGATGAATTGAAATTGCTGAAGCCTGACAAAAC
Source organism: Chironex yamaguchii (assembly GCA_024741275.1). NCBI lineage: Eukaryota > Metazoa > Cnidaria > Cubozoa > Chirodropida > Chirodropidae > Chironex > Chironex yamaguchii. Next base: position 30,172 of record JANTCA010082583.1, on the reverse strand, counting down.
GTGAAAAGTGAGTTAAAACATTAAAAGTTACATAAGTTACATGCAGGTTCGATTCATAGGAAAGCGAATTTAAAAAACCGTTTACGTGCGTATGCGTACAACACGTTAAAATTCACGTGACGATATACAAGTTTGTGTTTTTGTCCTGAATACTATGTTTAATCAAATGAGCTCTCGTGATAGCTCGCAAAGAGGAAGAAGCATCGACTCATGGCAGTCAATTTCATAAACAGGCTAGTTAAGAGATTATTATTTGAAAAATAATGCTAAGAATTCGCTTATTTCACTTTGTAGAACAAAATGTGGGTGCTTACCCTGAGTGAGAGGTGCCTTTTATAAGGCAACCATACCTTTCTACTGGTATCTACTTTGTCAATGGAAACATGGGAATTAAAGTTAACTAGTTGCCGTTGAATGAAATTTTTAAAAATTTAATATGAATAACACGAACCTTATACCATAAATTAAATGGTGGATGTAAGGCTGAAAACAAAACCTGAGGTCACTGTGGTCTACTACACGCTTTAGTTCTAATAGTTATTATGGACATATTTGTGGACAAATTGTAGTACGAAAAGTTCCTTAATAGTTCCTTAATTTTCATTGCACATTAAGTGCCATAAAAATAGTACAGAAAAAAGGAAACGAAAAAATTTTGAATTTTGCCTTTACTTGTGACTAGAGCTCAGGAGCAAAAACGCAAAGAAGGTAGGAACGAAGTTTTACAAATTCAAAAGTGAAATGTTAATAAGTATCATGTCTATTCCATTAATATCATGCGATGTAATGTAATCTTCACTTGCATCTTCGTACAGTACTCGAAATTCCCCTAGCTTGGTGTTAAACCACATTATTTGACCAGTATGCCAATCATCGTAGAAGGCACGTATCTTGCGATTTATATCGTAGTCGTAAATACGGTCTTTTACATTATCAGCTCTTTCATTTTCATCTACATCTTCCTCAGTATCATATTCTTCATCGTTATTGCTGACACACGAATAGCAAACAATCTATGCGAGTATTGGCTGCAATGAATAGAACCAGCTTTTTAGGTCTTGATGCTTGCAGTTATAACAATTTTTCAAATCAGAAAGTTCCTTAGGGATTTCGTTTTTAGTAGTAAAAGTTCTTTCAATATGTCGGCCTTCTACATGTAGGTTCCTTATAAAGTGATTCCTTATAAAAAAAAGCGTGTATACCTCGAGACCAGTCGCGTTGTCTTGTAATTTGTCGTGTTTTCCTTTGAGTTTGTCAAACTCTGGATTGACCAACCTGCTTAATGCAGATGACAAAAATTTTTTGGCACACACATTAGTGCGCATTTCAAAAATAGAGTACATGAAGTAAGTCTTTGGATCCTGCTAAAAACGTAGTAGCAGCACTCGCGTTGCAGTGGGTTATGGAGGTTTAAGCTAATATCAAAAGGAGAAGGGGAAAGTAACACTACTTAGGAATTTTATACGCCTTATACATCGTGTAAATTAGTTCTTGCCACGCACTCCGGGTGAATTATTTTTCACGTTAGATTACTACGTAATTCGTCCATCAATGACGTTAGCTTGTCACTTAAAAATATTGAAAATTGGACTATCAAGAAATTAATTTTAGTAGCCTTCGCAGAAATATTCTCATTTATATAAGCACGGTTCTTTGCTGGATTCTCAAAAAAACATTTTGTCAAATTATTTTGATTCAAACTTTTACTTATTTGCCGTAGTGTAAAGGGTAAAACGACGATCTTTGAAGCCATTGATTGTAAGTTGGAAACCGCTTCACCAAGACAAAAATACCACTGGTGAGATAATGTAAGCGGAGCCTACTCGTAGAAAGTTCACGTTCTAGTAGCTTCCCTAACTTTGGCATGGGGAATCACCTACAGTCGGTCACGAGTATGCTAAAAAAGTTGCAAGTGTTTTATTGTTTTCTACCAGAGCAACAAAATTAAAATGCAACGAACTGCGGATTAGTGCACGCATAGTACAGCAGTAGTGTTGTCATACTATCATATTATGAAATGCTCATACACAACGTAAGAGATTAGACGTGATGAAGTGGAGGCCAGTGTTTGCTGTGTGTTTCACGTGCCAACCTGCTGATGGAATTGCGAGAGACATGATTCAGCGACAAGTTAAGGTTTACTGTCATTTTCCTCGTTTTAAATCGACACAGTTTCAGTCAATTTGAAACGCAAATGAAGAGGAACCTCAAACGAATTTTAGATCTACTGGTCGAGACTCAAGATCAAGGTTAGAGATGACACCAGAAAAAAGACATTTCTACACTGTGTAGGTGATTCAAATGTTGATAAAGTAATAAAGTAATTCATCATTTGATGGAAGCTCCAGCCAGAAAATTTTAAGCCCAAAAGGAAATATGCCCTTAAATGAACGAGTTTGAAAACAATACAAGAAGAATTGTCAAACTATTGTAATTCACATTACGTTGGACAGTTAGAATGTGTAGATAAACCTTGTTAACGTCACAAAGGAATGTTCCTATCAGGCTATTCAAAAATTACGTAGCGGTTTAGGCGGGTACTCGTTTTTTAGTGACGTTTCGTTTTGATAATTTGGGAGATTGGGGTCTTAGTGTACATATTACGTTATTACGTAATAAAAGATGGTTGACAAAATAAACGGAAACAATTTATTAAAGAATGTCAAATTTGTTTCTCAAACTCTTCTTTTCACACGTTGTTATGGTTTTATTCTACATCAGTTTCGATTTTTCGAACATAAATACAAAGTAACACTACAATATGTGAAATTATTTTTGATCTTATGCTATCTCGTGTGTATTCTACTTTCGTTTAGACTGTAAAACATTGCAAGATTTTATTAGTGCTCTCGATTGATTACAAATAATTTGTACAAGGAGAAGAAGAAAGCTTGCTGGAAGTTTCTTGCCCTTAGTTTCGGTAGTTACTGTTAAGTTTAACATGGCTAACAATAAGAAGTACAAACTTGATAGTAAAATTAGACTATTAGTGTGTGACGTCTGGTCAGTACTGGCTCAGCTCATGTGAACAAGAGGGATGGTTTCAAAGAATAGTCATAATCACGCCGAATTGGTCTTAACATGTGCCTGTGATGGCAAAAGGCACAGGCCATCATAACTTACCCTAGCACTCGATTAGTCACAAGTTGAATCCATGTTCTATGTCAAGCAAGGCTGTAAGATCTAAAATTTGCCAATATGTCAACTAGTTGTCACAACATATCAAGTGAAAACGTTCGCCAAACTTCGACTTCTAAACTGCAAGGTAAACTTTTATTGCTTTAAAATAAGCATGTATACTGGCTTGTATATTCTAGAGTCCTTATAATGACATTTCCATTTGGTCTCTGAATGCTCACAAAAATGTTCTGCCATTTAAGTAAGGTCAATTAGAATAAGCTGTTCTCTAGATCTTCAGTGCCTGTTGTTAGATTTGTATTTAAAACAGTCTCACCAGGAGCTTTTTCACCAGGAGATATTTCAATAATTTTGTAGTTACGAAATATAAAGTCATAACTGATGACGCAAGGTTTCTTTTAATGAAATTCACAATATGGTCGTGAAATGTTAGACATCCTAGTAAAACATCACGTGGAAAACGCAGTCTTATTAATAACTTGAAAATTATGACCACGACGAACAACATTTCAGAATTATAAAAAGGACAAGTCCATTGTTGATTATTCCATACGTTTATGCAAACAAATACAACTCACAAATTAATCCATTAAGATATTACATAACGTCTTAGTATTTAACAGAATCCTTTTATTCCCACTAAAATACTTTTGTTAACTTGTAATGCGCCAATAAAATTTGCCCAATACTTAAGATACCGAATTTTCTTTTCATTAGCTGAAGATGAGGCAAGCTCGTCTCGATATATCCTAACAGAATCCATTTAAAATCTTAATGGATTAATTAATGAGTTGTATTTGTTTGTATAAAAGCATGAAAGAATCAACATGGCACTTGTCCTTTTTATAATTCTGAAATGTTGTTCGTCGTGGTCATAATTCTAGTAAAAGTCATTAAGAAATGTTTCTATTGTTGGTTACGTTACCATACAAAATTGAAATTGCGTTTATGCAATGATACATTGTGTTTGTTACTGGTCTAGAGAGATAAGTGCAAGTTTTGCTCTATTTTACACAATTTTTTCTATGTAAAGAGATCCTTCTGGACTTTTATGTCATGAGCGTGGCCATGGAAAAGAAGAAAATAATTGTGAAGATTAATTCAAAATATACTAAAATGTTGAACAGAAGCGAACCTACATTTGGACAAGGGAAACTAGGGATCATTAGAGATCTAAGTCCGATAAACACTGATGATGTAACGACCGTTGTGATTGTATACAAAAACTTATAAAAAGGCCAATATGACCATTAAAAGGGCTATTCCTTTGTGACTTCAACAAGGTTTATAAATTTTGACAGTCTAATGTAACGTGAACTGCCATAGTTTGGCAATTCTACTTATCTTTCTTTCCAAACTGGTTCGTTTACGGGCATATTTTCTTTTTGGCTTGCAATATTCTGAAATGAGCTTCAGTTAAAGGATAAGGTACGTTATTAAGCAAGTAAACAAGTACGTAAGTACGTAAGTAAGCAAACAAGCAAGATAAAATTCCTTTCATCCTGTTGATATGTTTCTCAATTTCTCTCTTTTCAAAAGGTCTTCCATGTATTTCATGAGTCAAGTAAGCAAATATCCAAGTGCTCTAATCATTATTGGTAGAATTTCGAAATGGTAATCTTTGTAGAGGATTTGCATGTTTCTGAATTACAGCGCACAATTATTCAAATTTTCCTGGATTTTTCTACTGATGATAACTTCGGATGAACAGCTAAGTTCAAATATAATGCAAACGTTCTACAAACTACTCCTTACAATCATGTCTGGCTTGTAATGAGGAACCTTCATAATGGTTTTTAGTGGTAGGTTCCACCAGTATTCAGTATCGTCGATTTTTTAACATATTCAGGCTCTCTCGATTCCTTGTTTTTATGGTCTGGATGGTTCTTCTTGATGATGGCTTTCAGTAGGTATCTTACCAAAGCATCATTTCATTATAGTATGTAATACCTTGCTGACACGTTGGGGCAGCTGATGATCACGTGGACTACATCTTCTGCTTTTGCACGGCATAATCTGCAAATTTTATCAATCATTGGTTCCAGACCTCGGTTGACTTGAGGCTTGTGTTGTAAATACCTTGCAGGTAACTCTTGATCCGTGATTGCGTCCAGGTTTCCAACAAAATGGGATGTCGTATTTGCAATCGTCAAATCAATTATCCCAATAGTTGGCGGTATAACAGGGTAATAAAGGTGTTATACGCTGTTATTGTAATCTTTTTAACTTGAGTCAGGTATTCTCTTAGATCCTCTCCTTATTTAGATATCCATGATAAAAAGATGTTTTCATCAATGCGAAGGTATTTGTAAGGTGTTAGCTTTAAACCGTTTATTGCTAGTGGCTCGTCAGATTCAACAATCTTTTCCTTCATATTATGTAGTAGGAGCACTTGTCTTCACCAATGTTCATTGTAGTATCATTCGTGAAGGTCGTAAAAGCATTCAGCTGATGTTTTAGTTTGATCAAGTCTCCCTTGTAGGTAAGTAAGTAGTTACTTAAGTAAGTAAGTCTGTAACTAAGTAAGTGAGTAAGTAAGTAAGCTTCATACATATGTTTTATTTCAATGTAGCATTTCTTTACAACAGGATAAGTCAATCGGTCTCAGACCTTGCGACAAGATTGGTTATGCAGTATCAAAACAACAGTCAATGAAGTGGGTCTAAAAATTCAAGAATGTTTTGCATCTTTACTTGTCCCGCTAGATACGATTCCCTGCATCTTCATTATATGTTTCCTAGTTTCATGCTTTCCAAAATCAAGCTGTTCCATGCGTTTCATTAGGCACATGGGTACATATCCAAGTGCTCCAACTATTATTGGCAGCATTTTGATGTTAGTGATGTTAATATCGGATGGACAGCTAAACTCAACTACAGTGCAGATCTTCTTTGCCTTATCCCAGATAATAATGTCTGGCTTGTTATGACGGACCTTGGTGATGGTTTTTACTGGTAGGTTCCACCAATATTTGATGTGGTCGATTTTTTTTTGACGTATTCAGGCTCTCTCGTAGCAATACAGCTATGGTTTGGATGTTTTTTGCTGATGATGGCTTTCAGCAAGTATTTTGCCGGAGCATCATGTCTTAACGGTAGGTAACACCTTGCTTACATGCTTGGACAGCCATTGATAATGTGGACTACATCTTTTACCTAAGCATGGCATGATCAGTAGTTTTTATCAATAGTTGGCTTCAGACCTTAGTCGACTTGGCGTTTATGTTGTAGATACCTTGTAGGTATCTCTTGATCCATGATTGCATCCAGGTATCAAACAAAATGGGATGTGGTATTTCTATCCTTTGTACGATTAAGGCTTGCTTGTAAATCAATATTTGTATCGCTTTTCAGTTTTCTGTAGAAGAATCCATACATCACTTTTTGTGTGTATCTCTCGGCATGCTCATAACTTTTCGTTGCATCGAACCTCTTGCTTAGCAACTTCGGTTTTTGTCTCGTGTCAATCTCTGTGTTGCATTCGTTAGTAGATCTTCACTAACTCTAATAATTGAGTTTTTCTCACACTCATTAACATAATTGAGGATCTGGTTACGTCCAGAGTTTAGCTTCAAGTGTTGGTATATTCCAATGAGCTTGCTCTCAAAAAGTGACTTGATATTTTTTAAACCTCTTCGACCTTTGTTACTACTGATATAAAGTTTATCTTTATCTGAGTTGGGGTGAAAGTTTCCAGGTAATGGGAGCTTTTAAGTAAGTAAGTAAGTAATTAAGTAATTAAATAGGTAAATAAGTAAAGTTAGTAAATATGTATTAGTGTTTGGTATTTCCCATGCGTGCATAAATCTGACGTTTCTGTTATCTGGCTGTGTGGTGAGAACGGTAGGTCATAGAGCAGGATCTCGGGTAAAAAACTAACGATTGACATAAAAGCACAATCTGAGGCCGGATAACGCCGATAAGAGGCAATTAAATGTTATGAGACAGACAACGCGTCTTTTTCAGTGACCTCTGACTACACTGTAATTACATATCACGCTGTTTTTTGCTTATAGTTTTGGGAACACCAGAAAGAACTTTGAGTATCTCCTCAATTTCAACACTTGATTGCTCAATGGACTTTGATCAACCTTAAAAGTCTTTGATTAAAGCACTAAGAAACTCGTACAAACTTAATTATGGAACTGTAATTGAAAATAGAAGTCTTTTTCTACCTGTTGTCTTTATGCTCACCCTGAATCAATATTCGCGAAGCTAGCAGTGTCACTATTTAGTAGAAAATAAGAGGGAAAGTCAGCGTGCATGAAATTTTTCAAATTAATGCCCACCTTCAGGTAGATTGCGATTAAGAAGTTATGCTAGTTTGTGACATCTGGGTCTATTGTTTCTAACACAGTTTTGCTTTAGAATTTTGCCGATCTGCGCATGTGAAGTTAACTTCGAAACTCACGTGAGATAACAGTTGAAATTGGAAAGAATACCATTCGAAATTTTATTGCTATGGAATACACGTGAATTCTTTTCTCGAGAGCTTCAAATGATACAAAAAAGGTAGAAATATCGTATAGCATCTCCACTGGTCACAATGTAAAGAAAACGAACAAGACGTGTAAAGATATCATAGCAGGTGCAGTTTTGTGTCTATAATTTTACTCTTTTAGATTTTGATATTTTGTATTTATAGTACACTTGTTCTCTTTTTCGTAATGTTTGTGATAATTTGTAACATATATATATCTATACATATGTCGTCCGACCATCACAATTCTTCATTAAAAAGATAGACTAAGATACCACTAACATGCAGCAACGCTAGCTTCAGTGTTTCTACCAAATTTGTTTCGGTTTTGTGTCTTATTATTTTGTTCCTCGCAGGAGCAAAAGGACTTGCAATGGCCATTTACTGTTAACGTAAACTAAAATGAAGTGCTAATTTTTGGCAAGTTGACAGAAAGACAGGTTTGAATTTCAAGATCTTGCTAGTTGTGAACAGCTATCCCTAATAAAGAACCCTTTTAATCATTGTACCACGACTATATGCAAGTGCTTGTACTCTTCTACAGGCTGCGAGATAACTCTAAGAATCAAAGCCATCTTGTATAACTAGTAGTAAAACTTACTAAATTACCCGCTGTGGCCTTCGATCCAGCGATAAATGAGATTGCACAGTAACTGTACATTTCTTCCACATGAAGTCTAACCATACGAATTTTTGTATCATAAAAAATTTATTGCCTGAAAGTTGTCTCTCACAAGCTGAGATCTTGCATTTTTTAGCGTTCTGCATTGTAAGATATGTGACCAAATAAATCTGTTTCCTTCTATAACAGCGCAAGACTCAAGTTATTGTGTCTGAAAATTGAATATAAACCCATTTTGTATTTTGGAGATGAACATTTAAACGACCTTGTAAAAGCCTAAACACTCTAACAGGATTTACTGTGCTATATCAACATTGATGTTTAAAAGGATGTTGTATTAGGAAATTATTTTCTAGACCTACGTTTGATGCGTGAAATCACTTTAGAGTGTATTAATACCTCTAATGTCTATTGATATCAACATTAAGAATTTGGTTGAAAAAGGGGTTTTTTTCAGCTTTATGAAAATTATAAATTCTAGAGAGTGATGAAACTCGGCTTTGGAGACAGTTATTTCCGCTGTTTAAATGCTAATGCTGTCTTCTGTCTTTCAAAAGTAGGGATAGTAAGCAGCAAGGGAGGGAGGGACTCGTTAAACCCTCATCCTCACAATCCAATTGCGCTCACAATCAAAAACCATTTTAGAGTTCTCTTAACTTAATTTGACTTTGTAATGCTCTTTCTTTAGAAAACAATTCTTGTTGACTACATGCGATATGCACACACATCTTCGTTGCAGAATAAATGCGTTGCGCATATGAAACAATTTTAATTAAGCAAGAATCGTAAAAGGCTAATCTTACCGGTAAATGTTGTTTAGAGATCGGGAATATATTTACAAACTTGAATTATTTACAATGATAATTGGTATATTTTATAATCTGAGAACAACTATATAAAAATCATGTAAATAAATATGAAAATAAATACATATTTATTAAGATCAGATACCTTGTTGCCCATTCCTTTGCAATCGTTTTGCAGGTGAATAGGTAAAAGTATAGAATAACATATACTGAGAACCGAAAACTATAGAAGTACGCCAAATAAGAGACACTGAATGCATAAATTAATTGTGATGAAGTTAACGGGTACGAGAACCGTTTTGTAATATCATTAACGTACATGGTTATAACATATTCAACCTCATGCATTCGTAACTACTCAAGCGCAATTAAAGCTTTGCCAAATACCTTTCAGACATCACGGATGTAATAAACCGCTTCCAAACTCTCTTAATTCACGGTGTGTTTTAAACTGGCTAAATGTCAGATTATACTACTTTCTACTGTGTGATATTTCACTTCACTAGAAAAGCACAACTTTCTGATATTCAACAGAGAACCCGAAGGGATTAAAGCCTGAAACCAGCATCCTTTACAGTCCTCAGGAGGCAGAAAAGTTTTCTAGATGCACGGTATAACAGCTAATTTTTCTGTGGATTTCCAATGCACTGCTTTACTCTACTTGCACACAAACAAACAAACAAACTTATACTTTTCTGTTCACATTTGTTTGATTCCTGCAAAGTCTATTTCTGCAATGATATTGGGCAGACCATCATCTACGCCAGTGGTCTCAGACAAGATTTACTTGGGGACCACAAGAGTAACAAAACAAGAAAAAACAAAGAAATCACCCACTCACTACAACACAGCAATCAGTATCTTATAGTCTTCCAGATATATGGCTTCCAGCACTAGCAAAGGAAACACAACACAGCTATGGCGCCAATCCTCAGGACATCTCGATCCCTGTCACCACGGACGTCCGCAGTGAGGAAGAATAAATTATCTGTACCAGATCATTTCCTGTAGCCTAATGATAAGATCAGGTCAGGCTTCACCTGCTACTAGTAACCATGTAAACCATTACTACCTGTTCATTGTCGGGTGTTAGGCGACTAAACCGGCTCCCCCACCCGGGGCAACCTGAGTGAGGAGGGTGTGTGGACACCCCGCAGGACTAAAAGCAAGACCTCTCAAAGGGCGGATGAGCTCCTTATGAGCCAACGGCCATCCATACCCAGAGAGAAGATGGGCACCACTGGGTTCTTTGCTTAATGAAACACAATGATGACAACAATCACAAACCGCATACCGGCTCGGTTGAGGCCCGGGTCAACAACAACCACGCTGTCCACTGAAGGAAGCCAGGGTGGAAGTGATAAGTGGGCTACTGGCTCTCAGACTGAACCTACCGAAGATGAACCTACCGAAGATTGAACCTACCGAAGATAACTTTTACATCGGCAACTTGTTCGAACACTCTATGACATAGGGAAACTAGAGGTGTTGCAACTGGAAATGGAAAGATACAGATGGAATGTTCTTGGCATCTCAGAAAATGAGATAGACAGGAATCGGGGAAACCATTCTCGATAGTGGTGACAAATTGTGGTTGTCAGGTGACGAGGCTAAACATGCTGGGGGGGTTTGCTTCCTGGTGGACAAAGAAACAGTGCCGTCAGTAATGGAGTGCAAACCAATATCTAGCAGAATAATCGTCATCCGGGTTAGAGCAAAACCGCAAAACATCACAATTGTCCAACTGTACGCTCCAACATCAAGCTCATCAGAGGATGCCATTGAAAGTTTCTACGAAAAATTAGATGATACTCCAACAAGAGAGACCATAAGATCATCCAAGGTGACTGGAATTGCCAGATTGGAGATGATGCAGAACAGACATAGCCTGACACAGCAGGGAGTTTTGGAGTTGGAATAATAAATGCGAGAGGTGATCTGGCACTAAATTGTGCACTGAAGTACAACCCTGTGGTTACCAACACGCTATTCCCTCACAAGAAAACTCGTAGTGCAAGTGTATCCGATCAAGTATATTGAAAGACCAATGAGAACCTATCCTGAGCTGACATCGGCAGTGATCACCAATTCAAGGCAGAGATTGGAGGAAGATTTACACCTCTACTGCAGATCGACAATGTCCACAAAAAAGCAAGCAAATTCCCAGAAAAGATCAACGAAGTGGCGTTGGAGGTTCTTGGAAATTGACAAAGTAAGATAAAGCCTTGGATCACATCTGACGTGATTGACATCGTGCGAAGCAAGACGCAAGCTTAAAGGGCGAAGGTTTGAGAATTCTGCAGACATGGACATGTGCAGAGAAGCCAACAAAATCGTAAAAAGAGAGGTGAAGAATGCCAAACAGAAATGTGGTGAATGTTTCTCTTCTCAAGATCTTCAACCTCTATGCATTGTGCTTCTTTTGCTTCCCTACCTCACAAAAAGCATATATATAATCACAACCTATAAAATTATCGACTTTATAGCTATCAATGTCAGTTAAATCATTTTGATGCGGATATGAATCGATATATACGCACGTCATATACCTGAACAAATATCAGGCAAAGTAGCAAGTTCAGTCTCAGATAGGTTAACAAAGGTATAACATAGCACAAACTTAAAAGCGCATTTGTGAACTGGTCTATAACAAGATCCTTGCAGAATAGGATTTAAAGCCGAAAAGTTACTTTAGACTAACGGTCATAATGTTAAAAATAATGATTCTAATCATAAAGCTACTGTCAAGAAAACCACTAGCGTATTCCGTTCTTCTCAGATGCTGCATATAGGATTAAAAACACAATACGTGCAGTGAGTTGGCATCCTAATTGAGTACGGCAGAGAGAACTCTTTGCCAGTGATCACCAATTTAACACATAATGTAATGTGGATATATGAGTGTAGTATTATCTATAAATCAGTGTTGTTTGTATCATACATGTTTCAAGCGATTAAAAATAACAGAAGTATTCTAATTCGTATCTTTCCAAGAACCAAATGTGGATGAAAATATTCCAGTTTTCTGCTGTTTGTTTTGCAAATAACACTGGTTAATGAAAAAAATGATTTTGTTCTCTTCTGGTTCCCATTTGAAATGACATTAGCCAGTTGACATATGCTGATTCTGAAAATGACAACCATTTTGCCCCATAACCTCAAGTTTCTCTATTTTTTAAAAGTCTGTAAGAGTGGTAGATTTTGAGCAAAACAGAAATTATGATAAAGGGTAAGACTGAGAAAGTGAGACTTTGAAGCTATTAAATCAGTACCAACATATCAAAATGACTCTTTTATATCTATTAAGGATAGGTGGAGGACCAGCGTACTTGTAATGAATAATATCATGAACATGCGTGATGTTAAGTGATACAAGTTTACTAAGAGAAAACAATGGGACAAGGAAATAGAATTTGAAATGGCGTTTTTCCTGGACAATGGCAGGCTTTCTGTACCATTTTGATACCTATAAAATACCTCAAAGTAGACAAACGGAACTATCTTTGACTTTTCAACACATGAGAAATATACAAACACAAGAAAAAAACAATATTGGGTTTTGGGTTAGTCAAAGCAACAGTTCGTGAAGATGTTTTGTATAGCCAGGCTGCTGTTCAAGCAGGGCATTCACCATTTTCAGATCGACACGGATTTTGCATTTACGCTGGTAGTATTTTATGCACTCAAGAACCTGTTTAACTCGTTCAAACTTGTCCTTTCGTGTTGTTTATTTGATCTGTCGAAGTTAAAGCGTATTCATTTGTAATTTGTATCGACACACATCTCAAACTTCTCTTGGAACTGTCAATAATTAGACTCCAGGAGTTCTCATCATAATGATCAATACCTAGTTCCATCAGTAAAGGCTATACATCATTGCAGACAACAATTTCTTCATATTGTTTGAAATACAGAAAAAATCCAGCATCTCTGTTCCTATCAAATGTCATATTTGTCTTCGGTTGCAGGAAAGCAAGCAATAGCAGATTCCTCGGATAGATAAAAATCACAGATTAGATCACTCAGATCGTCTTGGTTAAAGTGGTTTGGTTCACGTGAACACTCGCGATACTCAGTATCATCGTCATTAACTAGACTTTCAAGGTATGAATAAGTTCCAGTCGAGTTTTCAGGAGCAAGATCTTGTGCAAGAGATGAAGCTGAACTAGAATTATTAACTCCGTTAAAACTGGCACAGGCTTTTCGACAGAATGTGGAATTGGTCAAGGAGCTGAAGGAATTGATGGATATAGAATGTTATTTTGGCTCTTTTTCTTGAATCCAACTAAGTTTATCATGCAGAAATAGCAATTTGCGGGTTCACGCCAGGACATGTGAATTCGGGCTTTATGAGCTGTTCGGTTGCCGTTCGTTCAGAGTCGTAGGCTTTCTTTGTGTGACTTGCAGACAATGTGAGATGGCCATGTCTTATCTTGGTCGCCTAGTTTGATTTTGAAGTACGTGTAGTAGGCTTTCTTGTACAACTCGTCAATTGTCTTTCTGTTTTCTTTGAAGACAAACTCAACACAGGTGTAGCAGAAAGGATCTTTGTCATATTTGCAGTTTCTTGACGTCTTGACATCATGCTCTGTTCTATAATAGCAATGTTTTGCATTAAAGTTTGTAGCTTTTCTTCCAAAGCTCTCAATTCATCATCGATAAATTAAAGGTTAAACTTAAAGATACTTCATTTTTGGCGGTGATCCTGATCACCTCTGGATCCAAGAATGAAACTTTCATAGTGAAAGTTAATTCAACAATATATAAGAAGACAAAGAGATCCTCTTGTACTGCTATAAGGACAAACAAACAAAATATCACCCAAAATAGAATTTTGCACCTTCAAATCCGAGAAATTGTGAAATTCGATCACTTCTTTACACAAGCAAACCCAAATTATCTCCTGAGCAGCAGACTAGGTAATCGTAAGGTGGAAATACCCTGAATAACATTACTGGGTTGGAAGACGTTTGCACTAACGGAGTGCTCCTAGAAGTGCTCTTTTATCACATTTCTATACTCAACTGAGAAAATGTATTAGATAATTGCTTCTATCTTGCTCAATTTCCTGATATGAGGTCTAAATTTTTAGAATCCTGTTCTTTTAAAAAGCCAAATTTTTCTTCAAGAGTTTTGAGACAGCTTCAATGCGCAATATATCGTTTTTAAATAAGAATCTGTATCTATGTTGATAATAGCTTGATACTTGAGAAGAGTGACTATTGATTGACTGCTAGCCTGCTTTTGTATAAATGTTCAAGTTCTATTTCAGTGCTCATTTTGATAAATATCACAGCATTGCAGGCCAAACGCCGTTTTGTTGAGGAACAAACACCATAGAAGAATGTCATACCTCTTTTTTGACGACTGTTTACAAAACTAAATTATTGAAATACCCTAAATGGGAGCACTATTTTACATTTCTCACTGCTACCACCAAGAACCACTGATAAAAGGCAAGCTTTATCGTGTGTAGGCAATATTGCGACGTCACATGCTTGAGAATCAACCACTCGTGCAGTTTTGGGCTAACCAAATCAGTGGTGGATCCTGCTTTTGAGGTTTGCTGAAATATCTGATAATCTGCCACAGTTGTTGCATTACAAACCACGTGAAAACATCATAACTGTTACTATGTGTTAGTAAATTTTGTAAAATCCGTCCTATTCCTAATCTGTACGTTTATTTGCTAGCCATTCCTTGAAATCGTCGATAATTACCAATAGAATGTCGTAGCTGTAGTTAGTAGTTCGAAGCAAGACGCCCTTTTGACAATTTTATTCTTTTAGCCAATCAAATCGTGGTAACTCAGGGTTAGACTGTTAGACCAATGATTGCCTTTGTATATTGTCTTTTAGCCAATCGGTGCAGCTCTATTGTAATGTAGTCATTTGTTTTAATTGATGCAGTAAATTTGAACGTGTACATCACAGCATGCTGAGGTGGACTGATCCTCATCCTCATTTTAAAGGGTGCACTTACACCCCATGGCCCCTTTAATCCTGTTCCAATGGCGGCGGGGCATAGGTCGTGGGAGTACTTGTGGAAAAATGTATGGATGTGTAACAAGTTTTAAAGTTTTGTTTCAGATTTTGTTTTAGAAAATATCCTCGCAAATACAACCTAGTTTAGAATAAATTGATGGCTTGCAATGAACTCTAAAGACTCTGCAGCTTCCAATATTCAAGACTCTAATGGTGCACTTTGCAAGACAACTGCTCATACTAGGCCACGCTAGGATATTGAATGATTATAGTTTTTTGGTTTATGTGCAACAGACATTAAGACACAATATCATCCGACTTTGACAGAGTCGCTACTTTTGAACCTCCTTTAGAATTTTTTCATGTTTTGGTAGCTTGCGTTAGAATATTTTAAAAAATTGACACTTGGCTTCGAAATTTAGACACAATACACCCAGGACAATAGCACATCTCCAGATAACCAATCATACGGAGAAAACTCGGGGGCATAGCCTACGGATAAGATTGCTATCAAAACCTAGAAGCTGGTCGAGTATCATAAATTAAAAAAAAGTATCCCTTTAGATTCGTCAATGGACCAAATCTACAATATAGCAATGTCACCTTGAAAATTTGCGACATAGCGCTACAAAATACTAAAAAGCTTTTTTAGTCTGACTCTCTTCAGAGCATGAAACGACAGAAAGGAAAGTATATGTATATGGCAACCTATTTGTGCGAAACATGTAGCAAAACTAGCCAATCCTAGACAAGAAAGGAAACAAAGAATGAGAAATGAAGAAACAAACCGTTATTGGAAGAGTCCAAGTGAAAAACGAACTCTTTCTGCTTACAAAGTTCTGGTTTTCTAGTTTTAACGTAGACACACTCCAAACCACTTAGATGAAACGACGATCTAGCAGTGCCAATTATCCGAAAATTCTCGTACTTATACATTTTGGCGCATTCTGAATTTTCTAGTATACGTTGGCCTATGGCAGAATGACATGTTTTGGCAGTAATTTTTGCTTTGCAAGCGCGAGATGGCTGTTCTCGAGGAGGAATTGATGCTTGGCTTACAGTGACTGGAACATGTTGTTTTATCCTGTCACCAATCTTTGAGAAGTGTGACCTACATACCGAGCTTCTCATCGGCACAAAAATTCATATACTATTAAGCTTTTTTGTGTGGTAGGTACTCAATCCTTGTGAATGGATGGTAAGATCTTCCTAGTCGTAAAACAATTCTTGGATTAACAGCAGAGAAACACTTAACTGCAGCCTTTGTAATAAAATAGGCCTAAGTGGAGTATTGTTCTTATGCGTTTTAAGTAAAGTGGGAACTAGGGAAAATACAATCTATTCTCCTTGAAAACGGGTATCCAGAGAATGTTGTTTCTAGAATTCTTCGAGAAAAGATCACTGATTTTGAAACCGAAAAATCTTTGGGCCTCAAAAATGTCCTGTGTACTTAAAACTTCTTTGAATAGGCAATGTTTCTATCCTCATAGAAACACAGATTAAAAAAGCTGTAGTTAAATGTTTCTCTGCTGTTAATCCAACAATTGTTTTCACGACTAGGAGGAACTTACCATCCATTCACAAGGATTGTGTACCTACCAACGCATGTATGGGCTTCCTAAAGCACACAAGGAAAATGTTGCTCGTAGACCCATTTTATCCAGGGTTGGTGCAGCTTAACATGAACTAGCCATTTAGCCTATCTGAAATGTTTTATCTAGTTTTTGAAATCTACTCTTTCAATTGTTTGAAAGATTCCTTTACTTTTTCTAAGTTTATTCAAAACTATAGTTTTGACTCTAAACCTTTGTTTTTGAGCTCCCTTAACATTAGGAGCTTAGTACTAATGTGTCATCCAAAGAAATAGTTGAAAGTTGTCCTAGTGTCCTCTATGGGGGTGTACTCCAAGCATTCCCAATCACCAGGGAAGTCTTTGTTGAACTGATAAGTATTGCCGCTTGTGGTGTGGAATTCAGTTTCAATGATTTGATCTACCGACAGATTGATGGTGTAGCTATCGGCTCACCTCTGGGACAGGCGCTGGCCAATATGTTTTTTGGTTTTCAAGAGAAAAAACTGTCCAATTTAACTTCATAACCCTTGGTATATTTAAGGTATATTGATGACATCTTTTCAATTTTTCCATTGTGTAAACTTTCTCCTTAGCCTTAATTCATTACACTTTTCACTAAAACTCACTACTGAAAAGGAAGAAAACAATTGCTTATCATTTTTAGACGTCCAGGTTCAAAAGACTGATACTGCCTTAATAACAAGCATCTACAGAAAACCCACATATACTGGTCAATATCTTAGATAGGATTCATCAACCCTTAACTACGTAAGATTAATATAATTAAAGCATTAGTTCACAAGGCATTTCCTATTTGCTCCCCCTCAAAACTGAACTTTGAAGTTGAGCATAAAAGCTATACTTTTAGACAACGGCCACACCGAAAACGTGCTTTCCCAATGCATTTTGCAAAAATTGGCTTCTTCTAATTCGGATCCTATATTTGATCCTATGAAATGTCCGATTTTTGTCTTAGGCTTCCCTAGATTGGCAATGTTTCCTTACGTTTCGAAAAGCAAATTAAAGAGTGTATTGAAGGGTGTTATACTGCCGTAAGTTCGCATGTCGTCTACGGTACATGCAAGATTTTGCCATGAACTCAAAAGGATGAGCTGCCTACCACACACGAAATTGTGATAGTTTATGAAATTTCGTACCGGTGTGAGGCAAGGTACGTAGGCCTTACTTCCCAAAGGTTGATAACCGAGTCAAGGAACATGTACAAAGACACATTTTCACAGGTTCGCCAGCGCTCGCCAGCAACCCCTGCGACTTGGTAAATCTTTTCCCTATAGCTAAATAATGTGACTCTGCTACCAGACAGCATCTTCTAAATAGTCTAAATAGTTTGATTTGACAGTTATCTTATTTGTTATGTTACCTTTTTTTGTTCTTTCTTTCCTTTGTGCCTTCTCTCTTTGTCTCTCCTCGCCCAATACTTTCTTCGTTGCTTTCTTATTGGTCAATTTTCGATCCTACCTTAGACTACAAATTTCGCTACGTTTTCTGTTACTGTATTTTGACGAATCTTTGTGATCAGTGTCGGACGAAAATCTGTATAGATGTCAGTTTTACTGACGACAATTAGAGAATTTTGTAAAAAAATGAGAAGCTATCCGAAGCTTCTTGCGCATTATAGCAAATTGTGATCTTTAAAACAGGCAATTTGTAAACACGACCAAAGCTTAATCATTTATTCCACATGAGCACTATGGTCTAGTCTTTTAAATACTCCCGGTAAGTTTAAGTAAGTTACTCCAGATGATAGCCCTTCGTTTCCTGATTGTGTGACAGTATCCATCAGAACAAAATTTGTAAGTTTAGTTTAAGACAATTTTTGTACCCAAATTCCTTGTGAGAAGAAAGTTGATTGCTAAAGGTAATCAAATAATTGCATATAGACAGCTCTCGCTATAATGTTAGAAAACATTGGTTAGATGAATATTGGTTGGTATTTATTGACATATGACAAAGTGGTCTTTGTACAAATTGGTGTGATATACTTGCCCGTCTTTGAGGATAAGTTGATGTTGTGTGTCAATTTAATATGCAACGTCGTTAATCATACCATTTGCTTTATTGCCTTCATCTCCCTTTACCTCATCCTTAACAAGTATCTAGAATACACTTCTAAAGTGAAGTGTAGACTGTGGTCTCATTTTAATCATCGCTTTTGGCTTGCAAAAAAACTTGCAAGAAAAAGGTCATTTGTTTTTAAGATCTATCAAAGGTAGAAAATAATTTTTGATAGTTCTGATAATTAATTTATGTGTAAAAGACATCTGGCTTGTTGATGAGGTAGCGGAATTCATCAAAGAGACTGTCATTGTGTTAAATTATTTAGCATTCGTCTGGAAATTTCTAAAACCGTCTGCTTAGAAAGCACACCTAACTTCATTAGATGCAGTTCTTTAGGATTCAGTCAAGTATTCTAAAGTTGTACGAAGCTTCGTGTCACAATGACACAAATATTACCTTATTCTTACATGTGGTGAGGAGTACTAAACTTAGAATTGATGGCAAAATATAACATGTACCATAAACGATTTGGAATAAACCATACTAAAATATGCGATAAAACAAATTTGTAACTTAACAACCGTTTTGAAGAAGATCTATGAGCGAATTTTCGACCTACAAGGTAACGGGTAACTTTGGGTTGCTTCAGGGTGTAACGACCCTGCACAGCATGGGTTCTGGTCTCAGCTGGCTCCAGCTGACAGTATCTGGTTAGGTCTCAGTGCCAGGATTACGGCGAAGTCAACTGCAGCAGGTTGATGGATAAAAAGAGGAAAGCTTGACAGGTTACACCATCGACGGTCCTATCCTTACTGGCCGGCAGAGGAACCAAAACAAGTGGTCAATGGTTGGAAGAAAACATTTCAAGGAGCGCAGTACTGGCGGTGACGGTGCCATCACAAAACACCCTTCAACTATATGCTCGGCCAGGACATTGAAGTATGGAAAAAAAACCCAAACACGACAAGATAAAATGAAGCGGTCATTTGGGGAGGGTTACATCTAGCAGTGGACTGCCATCACCTAGATAGATAGACTAGCCCCACGACACTACAATTTGTGAATCATACTAAAATATACCCCAATTGTCCAACAAGATTTGCTTTTTTTGAACTGCAACGTAACATTGCCGATTTATTTTATTTTGTTTTCATTTATTTAGTACTAGTAGATTTTGACCTGCTGCCCAAATAAGCAACTAAAATACATTTTCATATATTTTGTGATACGTTTATTACCAAAAAATGAGTTGAAACAGCAGCTGCTTGCGTGATGACTAAAGCATATCTTGCTGCTTCATGCCCTTATTCATTTTTAACGACAGGAAGGGGAGCATCCAGAAAGTACGTACACTCATAGTCTTTACTATTTTGACCAACCCACGGACCCTGTACGTAGGAGTATGCTTTTGACCTAACCCACCCATCGACCCTGTATGGGCGTACGAATTTTTCCTAACATTCTTGTTTTGCTTTTCTTCCATGACTGTTTTCTACTGAAAAACGTAAGATACTCTGCTGATACACATCAAAGCAATGGAATCAAACAAACATTTCAAATCAAATGCAATCAAGTTTATTTCAAACACAATGTTACTTTGTGTTTAAATTGTAATTGTGTGACGTCAGTCGTACAAATTCAGTGATGCAATTTGAACACATGAAAGGACTGCAATTAGAATGTCATATTTGCATCTCGTTATTTCGAGCATTGTTTGTTTGTCAGTAGTTATCCTGCTGTTCTGGCGAGAAGCAGTTGTATAATTATCATCATGAGCAGGCGAAAGCAAACTTCGCTTTCTAACTTCGGTTTCAGTAAAAAGGTTTGTCACAGGGGTGAATTGTTAAATGTCTTTCCCAAGCAAGAGAGCGAAAAGTCAAAATTTGTATGTCCTTCATGCAGCAAATATTGTAAAACTTCGCAAGGTTTATTGGTGCATGTGACACGGTGTCAGAGTAAGAAATTGAAAGAAGAATCACATAATGGCGAAGCAAGTGTAACATTAAACGAACTTGTAAACAGGGTCGGAACAGAAGATGATGATGAGAAAGTAGCCAAGTCAATCCTTGTAAAAATGGTTTCTGATGTTGAAGCTTGTGAACATCCTCAAATTCATGACAAAAGAAAGAGCTACTTGTTGTTTGAAAAGGTCAATAAACTGAATAATTTGAATAGTGGAATGTTACCAAGGAAAGTTGCGTTTAAATATAATGTGCACAAAAGCATGGTAACAAGATGGAAGGCAAAGGAAAAGGAAATGTATGAAAAGTACGGTGAGAGTAGGCAATCACATTTATTTAGAAAGTGTCGAGACAGTGACAAGCACAAGACCTTGTTTTCTAGTATATGTGACACGTTTAGTGAGGCAAGGAAAAAAGGTTTGAAGGTTAACTTGATTTGTTGTATGTCGGAACCAACCGGAGCTGACATCTGGAGCTGACACCAAACGCCGAAAGATTACCAAAGTCATCAATTATCTACTTTCTGGAAAGGAACAAAATCCGTTTGTTACGAGTCCAAAGAAAACGGCAAGCTGATGTTAAAAAGAATTTTCTGCATTCGATGAAGTGGCATTCAAATTTGCTTGACAAAATCATCAAATCTGGTAGCAACAAGGCATCTTACGACAAAAAATGGGGTCGATTTCCACCACAGAAAAAAATTAATGTTGACCAAATTCCACTGCCGTTTGTTATTGATAGCGAAAGAACATATGAGCTGCCATGTGCTAAAGGAAAAGAAAGACGGGATCACCGGGTCTGAATCGTGAAACTGGGCAGTGGCCTAGACAAGAGACAAGCCACTCTTTAAATGTGCTTCAGCCCTAACGACATGGTTATGCCAGCATCAATCTTCTGTGGGACGGGGAAAAGAATTTCCAAAGATGAAATCGCAACCTACCGTAAAGATGTCGACATTTACTGGCAGCCCAATGCATGCGAGGATACAGCCTTCTCCGGCAACCAAAAATCTTGATGAATACATTCTATTCTGTGCTAATTTGACGGTGTCGGTGAAGAATTGATGACCGAAGTTCGCAAATCCAGCGGGATTGTTTGATTTGGTATTCCAAATGGTACGCTCTTTTGGCAGCCCGTGGACTCTGGCCCTGGGAAAACCTTAAAGTCGGACATAAAACGTGAGTAAAAGATTTGGCTCGAGCACGAAGAAAACATCAAATTGTGGCTTGGTAACGACAAAAGAAAGCTGACTGTAAAATATCGCCAAATTTTAATCACAGGATGGGTCCGTAATGCCTATAGAAAGGCATGTGTGGAAAAATAATTACGAAAATCTTTGTGTAGGAGCTTCAAGAAAACGGGGTGTCTTATAACGGCCGATGGAAATAACGATGACAAGATACAACCAGAGAGCATACCTGGGTACATTGCTCCTCCGCGTGTGGATATAGTAAACTCCGTTTTCGTTGTAGAAACCAGGGTGCCGAGCGAAACGAGAGAAGACCTAAATAACGAGGCTCCTGAATCAGATGCAGAAGGCCGCTATGAGGAAGTTGAAACAGAAGACCATGTTGACGACGGGAATATTTTCACTGTGCTATTTGGCTAGACTATTGAAACATACTGCAACACTTGACCAAGTGATGCCTTGTTATTTTGAGATTCTCTTTATGTTGAAAGGTGAAAGGACATTATTCATTTAAATTTGTGTTAAATCTATTTGATCCAGAAAATTATCCCTTTTCTAAATATCATAACTTGAAGAAATAGACTAATGTCACTATTAGCAAGTTTTTACGGAATTTTCATCAGAGTAAAACATATTACAAATATATTGTATCGCCTGCCTATATATTGTACTGTGATCTTTTTTGCATTTTTGCTTTGAATTGGCACAAATGGGTTTCAAAATTTAAGCAACCACTTTAGCAACTTCGGTACTAATTTTGCCTTAAAAATTTAGCAACTTGAGTACTGACCAAAATCCTAAGTTGCTTATAGAAAAAAAATCGTGTAAGAGTACTTAGGTTTTTGAGGTTATCTGGTAAGTTGTTCCAAAGTTTAGATCCTAAATAGAATAAGCTTCCAATTCCATGATTGGTGGTTCATGTTTTGGGGATTTGCATTAACTTACTGATTCTAAGCTGGTAGTGATTATTTTTCGGTATAAATATTTCATTCATAAAGCTTGGGTTGAGTTTGTGCACGTTTTTGTAGATCTCAACCATTAGTAGCTGAAGGTTTCTTTTGTGTGTGGACACACAGTTGTTTTCAATCAAAAGAGTAACAAAATCTGACACATTGTTTTTGGATGCGATGCTCAGGGCCTTTTTATGTATATGGTTTATCATATTATTTAGGTTCTTGTCGCAGAACCTAAATAATATAATACAAATTAGCAATAGCTAAATTGAGATAGATTGAATGCTCGCATTGTATGTTTGAGTTGTTTAGTGCTTGAGTAACATGAAATGCGGGAAACAGCCTGGAGTTTTTTGATTAGCCTTTTTACACAATGATGTAGATGTAGATTGTGCTGGTCTTTGTTCTTCATGTTTTGTGCTGCCTTTACCTCGATCCAAAAATCAGTAATTTGACGCAAGTAAGATATTTGTTTTGAGTGATCACTCTATACATTTGAAACGTGTCTGTTATTTTTAGCATTTTGAAATTTTTTTGTGCCAAAAATGAAGCTGCTGATGGCCTAACTGAACCCCATGATTCAAACAGAATGAAAAGCTCAAACGTAAATAAATCAATTTATCAATTGAGATGAAAAGAACAGCTCATGTTTTGATAACTGCAGTTAACATGAAGAAACATTTATTTCTCATTGCCCTAAGCCATTCAAAGAAACAATGAAAAGTCAACAGTAAAAACCGCTAAAGGCCTAGCAGTACACCCAGTTACCAACCCTGTACCCTAAAAGGAATTTTACGTCTACCTCATCCCCATCTGATAGTGAGATAAAAGCCTTGATTAAACTTCTGAATCAAACCTGTGACCAAGATCACAGCAAAAAAGCTTATCACTTGTCCAGATAACTATTTCAACTATTAATTGACGATTTCCTTCCATATATTTTGAAACTTTTCTACCAACAGACAGACTAAAAGACAGAGAGACAAACATATAAAGGCTCTAAAAATACACAATCTTGCTGATGCAGGTAAAACCAAATGAAGAAGAATGTCGTCCGTTTTCTGGTCTTTTTGATGCATCTATTTTTTTCTTACTTTTAATATTCAAGATTTGTGGTTCATGTCTAACCCAACCTGCAAAATCGATGCAGGATTACAATCAACAGACTTCTACCTTGTTTTATTTTAAAGTTCTAGGATCAAGAGTTCGACTCTTGGGTTCTTTTCATAAACTTTTCGTTAAAACAAGGTATTTAATGCCCCTAAATTTTTCATCCTCTAATCATTGCATCTACACTGTAATTTGTGACCAAGTTCAGGTTATGGCAGCTGAAGCGAATAAATGGTTAAGAGTCCGCCATACCTGGGATTACCCATAACAACTTATGTCTTCCACTCATAACATTTGCTCCTTCTTAACACTTGCCTCAAATCTTCGACAATGATATGCCTAGATATTCAAACTACGTTAAATCCAAAATATCTGTTTTTTGATAAATTTAAATTCTTCGTTCTTGTTCCGCATTCTCAGCGTAATAGCTGTATTAAACCTTATGAATACATTTCAAACTAGCATAATCGAAGGTTTCCCTACTAGAAAATTCAGCAATGTCTAGTTCAATTACCACCGTACCACTATTTTGTTTTGAAGCCACGCTGAACGAGGCAAAATCTTACTATCGTGTTTATCATTTGTCAATATCTCTTTCTATCTGCGCGCGATTAGTACTGGTTAAATTTGGCAAATTTTAGTTTTAATTGTACTAAGGTGAATGTGGAAGTATCGTAGTATCATCCATGCAATGGTATTAGCAAACATCGTTTGAGTAAAACGTGTTTCAATTTAGGAAACACCTTGGTAATATGTAGTTGAGTTAGGATTACCTAACTAGCTTTAAACTAGGAGTTTTATGTGCATGTTATGCACTTAATGAGTGGCCATATACCGATCCTTTATTTCTGTTCATTGTCGTTCCTAAAACAACCCAGATTGCTTGTTTTTATACATAATGACTTGAAATATGGATGACAAAGATCAGGGACTTATTAAATGTTCGATGTTTGCGTACCATATTGTACATATAAACAGAGTACATACTGGTCATTTAACATACCGTATTTACTCTAATGAACGCCACTTTCTGATAAACCTCGTCTTTTATTGAACGCCACATTTTTAAAAGTGTATATGATGGAAGGCGCACAGCAGTTTAGAAAAACGGGGAAATCGGAACCCTCCACTCCGACGAAAGCTTATACAATGGGTCTTAGACGGACTAAACAGTGATATGATCATCAAATCTTTCAAGATATGTGGCTTAACTTAGCAACGGATGAATCGGAATTCCTCTCTAAAACAAATGACAAGTCAATTGTTTAAAAGAGGAATCGCCTTGTTCCTTGCAACTGAGGCAATGAATGAATATCAAGGTTCTGATAACCCTTTTAAAATCTGAATCGGAGTCTGACATATGCAAGAGCTATGAAAGTTTTTATATCATAGACGAGGACTGGGACGGTACAGCGATATTGATATTCTTTGAACTGTTTTAATACCCTGAAAACATCTTTGAACTTTACGACATTTTTCACGCAATGTTTTGTGTGAGAAAACAATGTTTAAAGTATACTTTTAACTCATTTTTTTCAATTTGCAATGAACTCCACCCTCTAGTGAATGCCGCGTCCAAACGTTTAGTTTTTAATGAACGCCGCGGCGTTTATTCGAGGAAATACTGTAGTCAAATGAATAGGCCTTATAAAAATGAAACCAGTCAGCAATTTGGTACACAAGTATTACTTAACGTAAGGCTTGCAAGTATACAAGTCACTGTTACCTGCGCAAGGGAGATTATGTTTTCGTCAAAGTTTGTTTGCTTGTTCGTTGGTTGGTTTGCAAAATATCTCTAAAAGTTAAGAAAGCATTTTTACGGTATTTTGGTAGCCTGAATGGCTCCGTCTTTTACTTGAAATGATAATTTGAATCAAATCCTAAATTCTGGATTACTTTTCGTAATGATATCTTAGTAATACAACATGCAAAGAAGGAAATCCTCGTGGGGATAACCCAATTACCATGGCACCGTTTGTACAGCTATTACTTACTTCCACTGAGGAGGTTTTGTCAACAGAGGAGTTTGTTTCTTAGTTGGTTGGCTAGTTTTCAAAAAATTTGTAAACGCGTCGCTCTGAAATTTGTATGGTACGTTGGTAGCCTGACTGGCTCCTGCCGACTTTTTAGAGTGGGGTGATCCAGACCAAATTTTGAATTTTGGATCCCTTTATCGGTACTGAAAGCCTTTATAAGACTACCACTAGTAAGAAAAGCTTTGTGGGGATAATACAACGACAATGGGACATATTAGAACAGTCCATAGGCAATGATCTTCATGAAGCAACAATTAGTAAGGAAATAATCGCCTGGAAAACCTCTTTTAATATGATGCCAATTGCTCCATGTCATTTGGCTTGGAGAACATTTGCAGCCTCGGAGCCCTTACTTATGATTGCAAACGCTTGGGCCTCGAACCAGAATTTCCTGAATGCAAATCTGATGCTATTCCTACTTAGCTAAACAGATTTATAGCAAAGATTAAAAAACTTGTCAGTCTTTTCGTGCACACGCTTACGGCCGGCATGAGTTTTGTACCGACAAGGTTCTCTTATTTCTTCTGCTCACAGCTAAAGACCATTCTATCTTTGTAGAACTAAGACAAACGGAAAAAAACATTGAGCTTTTAAGTATGTTTTTAGCGCAATGTCGCACATTTTCAAGTCAATTTTATAACTCTAAGGATTTCTGTGCAGAGCTCTGCTGCACCATGCTCCTCAAGCCGCTAACATTTGCCAGAAACATGGAATCTTTGTATCTTCTCGCTTGATGATAGACAAATTGTGTTTTTATTCCCCCCAACTCCTGTCTTACTTTTCCTCTCTACCTTTACTTGCAATGTCTATTGCTGCCTCAGTAAGCTCTTTTGATTTACTTTGTTTTTTGCCTTGCGTACATTTTCCTCAGCAGTCGCCAGTTTTGCCGTTCTCATCTCTGTCCAAATCTTGTCAGCTACTTTGATGTTGTACATGCCCAAGATGCTGTCGAGGTTGTATTTTACTGTTTTTTGGACCTACCTGGTCTTTGAAGCTTCATTTTAACCTGCGTCATTAGTATTTCGTGATCAATCCCACAGTCTGCTCCTAAAATGTCTGCAATATGCACCATATTCTCATTGACTCGTTACCATGATACCGGCAATATAATTTAGATGTTGTCCATTTGGTGAGGTTCATGTTTACTCTTTAATTACTAGAGACAGGTGTTCGTTACGGTCATGCTACTTTTGTACAGAATTTTGTAAGTCTCTTTCCAGATTTACTTCAATCTCCAAGGCCAAGTTTACCCGCAATCAGATTCATGGTAATGTTGCCTACCTTAGGACTAAAATTGCCAGTCACTGTAATGAAATCTTTCTGTGGGGTGCTGCCCAACAGTCTCTCAAAGGCACTGTAAAATTCTTCCGTTTTTCCTTTCTCAGCATCCGTGGTTGGTGCCTAGCATTATCGCTAAATGGAAGCAATGCATATGACATCACGTTTATTGATCTGAAATTGGGTTGTAACCACTGGTACAATATTTTATATTCTGTGGTATTAGAAACCTTTATTCATGTTCAGCCTAAATAAAATACATGCAATGTTCTTCACGTAAACATAGCCAAACATAACCGTCAATCTTGACCCCTAATTCTCTGTTTCACATGTTCACTCTTTAAATGCCCCAAGCTGAATAACCAACCCAATAGCAATTTTCAGACGTCTAAAATTTTGCCTCTGTCAATTTGTCAATCTGTCTGCAATCATTTCTTGCGATGGACGGTATTTGGGCTTGATCATTCCGATTTATAGTTCTTTTTTAAAGTGATAGCTTGCCAAATAGATATGTAGGTACATGGTTTTATTGAAAATAGCATGAAAATTGAAATTAGGCATATATAGGAGATTGTTCATTTTGCAGGGCCAGGAATTTCAATCAGTCTTCTACGATGTTGACGTTTAAAGTCTTAGTTTGCGTCCCGACTAAAATCTTTTCTTCGACAATTTTGTTTCAGAACGGGAGACACGGGCTGACAAACGAACTTGCATCCTCTGACTCAACATGTGCACTGATGGTCCCGAGTCCATCGTTCCGAGACAAGTGCACAATATGTGCATCAAGGAATGTAATTTGGATAATATTTGCATATTTTCCTATACCATATTTCTTCCTTAACTGCCTTAACTATTGCTGCCGCTAGTTCATTAACGATAGACAAATGCTTATTTGGAGGCGTATAACGTATGCAGTTAGTGGTGCCCGAGCAATGACGGCAAACAGAGGTGGGTGTCTGAAGTTTCAGAAAAAAGCAAAAAAGCTTGAAATAAAAATTGTTTGTTGTATGATACATCGAGAGAATCTGTGGCTAAAAATTGGTATTCAGACTCAAAGTGATTATTGCAGCCTTCCTTACGTCTATCAGTCTAATATAGAAAATCGCCCAAACCGAAATACGTTTTAGTTTTCTGCCAAGATGTTCACGAAAAGTACCGTTGTCTAACAGGGCACAGAAGAAGTTGTGCGTTGAATGACAAATGCATACAACGATTTGTGCAACTTGATAATACCTGTCATGAATTCTGCATTAAGTCAAGGCTAAAAGTCATAGACTGTTTTTATTCTCATGAGGCAAAATATCTTACCTTGAGGACATTCTTTGCAAACTGAATTCCTTAGCCTCGATTGGAACCCAATCAATAGATTCATTGGTGGTGGCAGGAAACATCCTATAGAAAAAAAATAGATATGTTATAGGCGTTTGGAACAGGAACTAACATCATAGTATTACTAAAATCCAATTTCTTATACCGCATGATGAATAAGAGTAGTTGAACCAGGAACACTTGGGAGCGCAATTCTTCTCCAACCAACGTGGTCAGGTGGGACCCTCCGTTTTCTGAATTTTCAAATCAGCTGTACTTACAGGCTCCGTGATAATTTGGTCTTACCCACGAGGATGTCCTTAGCAATTGTGGTTTATGTGAAGCTATCATTAGCTAAATTTCGAAATAATCCAGAATCTAGGATGTTATCCTAATCATTACCCAAAACGAATTGGCTTGAGCCACAGAGTCAACATTTTAGCATACGCAGACAAGTAAACAGATAAACAGACACTGGCAAAAACATAATCATCTTGACGAAAGTAATATTGAAAGCCGAAATACCAAATATTGGCTTTTGTTATTCAGATGCAATAATTACTTCACATTTCAAGAACATTATTAAATGACAATTATTATATAGAGCATATAATCAGTATAAAAATAACGTGGATTAGATACTAAATATATTCTGATTCAGCATTTTGTCCATTGCTTTTGGTTAAGGAAAATAACACATACTTCTGCAGATAACTTTACTTGACACAAGACTAAAAAGTTTATATGAATCGCCTTGAGTTATGCATCAATAAGCTTTTGGTTATTTAGATTATGTTAAGACTACAAGTGTAGCAACACACTAGATTCATACTAAGAAGAGATGATATGTTTGAATAAAAACAACCTTTTTCAAAAGCACAGCACTTTCTTATTGCAACCAGTGTTTAGTATCTATGATTATTTAGTTTAATTTTATGGAGCAAGTCTAGTTCTACGCTAAATCTCATCCACTTTCAAAGTGTTGATCTACTACTTTTACGTAGCTATTTAGAATGTATTGCACTTTATAATGGCCTCCTTCAAAAAACTTCACTAAACCGCAGCTTGAGCTATCAAGTCGATAATTTGCAACCAGTTAACCTACACTTAGCATTCCCGAGCCTTTAACTACGCATCTATTTACAATGTCAGTTGTTTTAAAGCCAAAGTTACTACTTGAGCTTTAAATCCGTCATGGTTACTGAAATATTTTATTGATATTATTGTCAACAGTCAAATTGCCATTTGTGCCGGTGAGAACTGTTTCCTAGTTTTGGCTTTGATGGGCTACTGTCTCAAGCGTTACTGGATTTTACAACGTCGTGATGGTACACGTAATAGTCGCAGCAAACGTCTATTACAATTGCGGCCTACTCCTCCAGAAAGATTGTTAGGCAGATTAGTCATAGAAATATTGTAAAATTCTTTAGACTTTTCACATCTCTGGTCGTATCGAGTCCTTTTAAATCTACATCTGAGTGCCTTGTTGTTGATCTCACCTGCATTTGATTTCCGAAGACTGTTGCAGTAGCCAAACCAATGCCTAACATTAGAAGCAATCAGAGAGCGCAGACCTCCGCCTAACAACGCAGCTGTTGTAATAGTAATGGTCAGTTACCTGAATTCCTATATGTTGAATCTGTATGAGCAGAACGATTGCAATCTCAAGTATGTCGTAGGTGGTCAAATATTAGGAGTAAATGTGGTAATTATAAT
>JANTCA010082572.1:0-14414 GCA_024741275.1 Chironex yamaguchii | reverse complement strand
AGTGTCATGTATGTTGTGTTCAAAGGCAACATATTTCAATTGTCGCTTCTACAACCTAGTTTAGAATCTAGATTCGTGCTTAAGCATCAAATCTATTGAAATCACTGCTACGTAGGATAAAGTGTTTGACTGCTCTGACAAATATTTCTATCTTACTCGCAAATGCATTATTTATTATAAGTAATGAACCATAAGGTACAATGTTGAAGCTAACTAAAAGCAAAAGGTAACACACCTAATGCTCCGAAAAACGATTTAAATTTTCAAGGGACAAAACGTTTTTAGAATAATTACTTTCAATTTTCAGGTGTTTCATCCAAATGTGTACATTTGTGTAAAGAAGTACCTCTAGAACTCAAAAGGCAATTGAAAGAGAAACATGATATGATAATTTTTAAATATCATTTTAATTGTCATTAGTACAATGACATGCATTAAACGATGTTGTTTCTTGAAGTACATATTTGGAGGATTTCTGAATGGTAAAGAATGTTCTGATTTTACTTCCAAGACTCTAGGTTTCATGGAAATTTAAAGTTCAATTATATAACTTGAAAAATAGAAATATAAAGTAACATGAATTCATCTTGTAACACAATGCAAGCTTTGCAGCTATAAAGAATTGATTAGCTAGAGCCACTACTTGAATCGTTAAGGCTTTCAAAAAAAGAACATTGGTATGAGGATCAACCAGGCCAATCTACATAAAAGACCAAGCCAATATGCACATGAATGGAATTTTATGCAGAATTAAATGAATGAATGCATATATTGCTGACGAGTCTGAAATCAAACTCCCTATTTGCCATTGCTGTTGTACTAGCATGCACGTTAGAGTCAATACGTTGTATTAAGAAGTGAGAGTTACTAAAGCAACACTGATTTATTAACCACTATTTGTACAGTAGTTTTCAGTCTTTTACATTTAGTCTGTTTGTAGTGTTCAATATGAGACCTTCTTATGGAAGACATTGCATTTTTGCGATTACAACAAACTAACTTAATCATTTAACATAAGGTTGCAGTTACAACATATATTCTAATATCATGGTGGGGTGTTCTATGGTATAAACAATCATTATGAATCAAGCAATTAGTAAATAACAGAAATCAAAAAAATGTTATAGTACTGCAGTAGAGGCTACAAGCTCGGTGTATACAATTTTGTGTGCATTGGTCCACCAGTTAAACTAAGACTACAATACTTTTGCAAAAGAATTTAAGTTACAAACTTAGTGGTAAATGATGGGAAATCTCTTCGTGTACCTTCGTCGTTGCAGGATTATATATCCTGTAGCCCTTGGTACGCGGAGGATAGCCAATAAATCGACAGCGTTTAGATTTAAGATACAGCTTTCCGCGATTTTCCCTTGGGATATGAACGTATGCATTGCACCGGAAATACTCGGAGATGAATGACCTCAGGGTTGGACCCATGCCATGCTTCATAATGTACCTTGTCTTCTAAAGCCGCTGTCCCACACCAATGTCGAATGTACACTGCAGTCACCAAGGCTTTCTCCCAAAGCTTTTCGGTAAATTCCCGTGAATGAGAAGGGTAGTCATTGTCTCCTTCATCGTTCGATTTTAGCGCCCTGTGATTCCATTTTGCTGGGGGTTATAGCGAACCTTCCGTTTCACGTTTGGTGCCCCTCTCTTGGAAGAATTTTGGCAAGTCATTTCGTACATTCTCCCCGCCATTATCGCTGCATCTTAAGGCATTGGAATTAATGCAAAGTTAAAGCAAGTTTGAGCCAAAAGACAAATGACAGATGACGTGGAATACATTATTGACAACGTTGCGGAATTTTCAGCTCTGGAAACTCTTCTGTTTTACGATGTGAGACTTCTAAAAAATTAATCTTTTAACAGCTTTTTATTCGACAAAACTTGAAAATCGGCTTGAAAATTTGCGACATTCCGTTAAAAATATAGATAAAGGCTTTTCTTGCTTGACATTCTTTACAGTTTGAATCGTCAGAAAGTAAAGTATAGATGTATGGCAACCTGTTGGTCAAGTTCACTGCCTAGCAAAATGTTCTCCCATTCCATGTTACAACTTTGCTTTACTCATTGCACAATGCAGTAGCCAGATAATAGTCAGGAGAAATCCTACGTGGAAGAACTGAGACTAATTTAATAATAACAGTTTAAAGAAAAGCTACTTTTACCGGCCAGTAGATTCTCTTGGATTCTCGTTGTTCAAAAAGAAGGAAAATCGATCTCATCAGAACAGAATCCATTGCATCTGTTCAAAGTCAAATTTCATTCGGAATTCCTGAAAATAACATCTGTTTTCCCTTAAATGTTGTTTACATAATTTTTTGGTAAAAGTTCGCTGATTTCTCGGCCGAAAAGACCTTTTTGTACAAGTGGCGATACATGGATGTCTTGTTGGCCCAAAACACATACAGCTTGAAAAGCGTATACACCAGTAGACTGAGAGCAATTAACAAGAGAAGACGATCGGGACTTAGCTAGGAAAGATGGACTGTTTAGCTCAATAGGAAAGAAGTCAGATGTGCAATCATAAGACCCAGGTTTGACGCTCTGATGGCCGTAGTCATTACTTGTCTTCTGGTCAGTAACGTTGATCAGCAAGAACGTTTTGAAGGTTACCTTAGCTGTGTATGGATGAAAACTTTTGCTTCAAATTTTTAAACCATTTTGACCCTCATTATACGTGGAATTTTATAAGCTAGAATCCTGGCCATGAGCAGTGTATGCTCCCTCCTGCATTCCATTAAAGCACCACAACTGCAGAGCATTTAGTTTTTTCGCAAGGTCTGCTCATAAATTCCACAGTGTGCTTTAGAGTAGTAATGATCATGGCATTTTTATTCTTCAGTATAGGAAAAGAAACCTGGTACAATGGCCTCTGTGATGACATAGAAAGGTTAGAGCAGCGCAACCAGCATAAAGAATTACGCCAAAAAGTAAAAGAGCTCACACAGAAAAAGAAGAGAGAGAATGGTAGTGGATGTATTACTGACGAAGATGGAAAATTAATATTCGAGTCAGATAAAGTATTGCAAAGGTGGACAGAGTACATCAGTGAATTATATGGCGATGAAATAAGAGGACAGAGACTTCCTATAAAAGTTTGCTGTGGCCCTCCGTTTCTGGACGAAGAAGTTAGAATAAGCAAAATAAATGACCACTTGAGCCTGACGTTACGTCTAAACAAGTAAAACATGGCACCCTCTTTGTCATGCACAACAAAGTAACCAAAATTGTCAACGGATTCATAAGACAGTTCAAATACAGTTTTATCAGATTTTGAACATGTCTGTTGTGAAATTCCAGACCTTTATAGACCCACAGTTGTTCAGGCTTTCGATTTTTAAAGATTTGTTTTAATGCAACGGATACAGAGAGACCTGTCTTATTTTGCCATAGGAACTATCCACCCATACATGGAGAATACATCAATCATAGATAATATATATTTCACACCATAATTATATCTACTAAAAGACCGCATATTTACTAAATCCGCTGCCCATATTTATATTTATTCCTTCGACATATACTCTACGCTTTTCAAACTTTTTGTTAAGTCTATGAAGTTCATTTGCCAAGGAATCTGACCACTTTATTTTGCTTTTATTTCAAGGTTTTTTTGAAACATCAGTTGAACCCATTCCAAGCATTTGTTTCAGATTAATCGCTGAATAAGCAGCCTGACCTTATTTTGGCATAGGAATTTAGCTGATTTCTTCTATCATCTTTCTATCGCAAGATTGCTTGCTTTTACCCATATCACAGCAAACGTCATGTCAAGCTGTAACTTCATCTACTTTATTATATGGCTTTTCAATCCATTTTGTGATTTCTACTGTTTTAGGGTTGTATTTTAGTTGTTTGTCTAATAGATTACCTGGACCTAGATGTTTATAATGTCCAGGAGTCCGTCCCTTTTTGGTTTTGGTAATTTACTTATGGCTGCATGTATGTCAATCATCCCACGTTCTATTATTTTCACAAATTTACATTTTTGGTTTCCACACACATTACATATACCACGTTGTTGTGTTCGGCTATTTTTGGTGAGGATTGTTTTTATGTTTAATGTTTCTGTATCTGATTGACTTTTAAGAAGTTTTGTAAATATGTTAGATGTAATATGTTGCTTTTAATAACATATTTAGAAGAATATTAATAATTTTTTTATATAAAAAAGTTATATTTACAATATTCACACAACATTTTTAGAGAATATATTATAAAATGTATATAATACATTTACAAATGTAAGTAAATAAATTTCATGGAATGATTATTCGTATAAAAGAAACAATAACAAACTTCTCCCAAAATCAATATGTGCTGTTGTTGTTGCAAAATCAGCATGTAGAAAAACGACAATGCTATCAAACATGTTATTGCGTAATGGATAGTTAGATTATTATCATTTGTATATAATAGGGAAATCACTGTTTTAACCTGAGTATCAAATAATACGAAAATCTTTGGAGATTGCAATTCCAAAACAAAAGATATTGAATATATTTGATATGCAGGAAGGGATTCAAAAGTCAGGACGTCCTATTAATTTAATCATCGAGGAAATGCATAAGGTTCAAGCAGCAAAATCACAAAGTACCGTTGAATATTTTGAAAATGCCGAAGACATACCAGACAACGTGAATTGAATTGTGAAAATAAGAATTTTCTTATTTTCGATGATCTCACGTTGACGAAGCAGAATAAAATCGAAGCGTATTATACGCAAGGTAGACATTCCAATGCTAATTGTATTTACCTGTGTCAATATTTTTAATTACCAAGGCAAACTATCCGAGAAAACGCTAATTTATTTATGCTGTTTCCTCAAGATTTGAAAATATCAACAATATATACCATGATCATGTTTGACAGGATATGACAAAAGACGAATTAGAAAACTATGCAAATTAAATTTGAAGACAAAATACGCATTGTGTGTATTGATCTATCATCTGGTTATGATTCTGAAAAACATAGAACAAATATAATAAACTTCATATTCCAATCTAAATCAAAAACTAATTTTTAGATATAAAAACTAAACATGAATTTTTCTGAAGAAATGGTAAACATTTTAAAAAACAGATTGCGAAAAATGCATACTCTAAAGACAGATTTCAAATTATTTTATCAGGACGTGAAAGCAACTTTACAGTACGCTTAAACTGGCCCATTTGTTTAAAAACTTGCAAACAATACAAAATTGCTCCTGGTCAATCTAGAAACGTCCTATAGCTTTCCTAACATTACTGACAAAAACAACCTTTTTTGATATTTACCAGATAAGGAAAGAATTGGTATGATATGATTATTGAA
Source organism: Chironex yamaguchii (assembly GCA_024741275.1). Lineage (NCBI taxonomy): Eukaryota > Metazoa > Cnidaria > Cubozoa > Chirodropida > Chirodropidae > Chironex > Chironex yamaguchii. The sequence goes on along the minus strand of JANTCA010082572.1, from coordinate 9,089 downwards.
ACAAGTGTGTATAAATTGCATAAAATCAATGATCAAAATTTTAAACAAAAATTGATGGAAACAAAAGCATTCCAAAATGTCCACTTTGAATAAATAACGAAAACTATGAAGTAGATTTTCAACCGAGCGATTCATTACTACATCTCCTAGGATTTTCAGTTAAAATTTATTCCGTAAAAATTACACGAAAGTGAAAACTCTTTAAATATCATGAATATCAATTCAATTTTGGAAAAATATAGATAATATTCAAGGGTCATGCTTAAATTCATAGCAGATGAATACAATTTATTCTTTCGTCTCTGATGTAGAACAAGGTCATAATATAGTACAGACACCACATCATTTAGTATAACTACCAATCACCACATCCATGATCAGTAGTATTTCAGTTCACCCAGCAGAGCAAGATTTTAAATCCCTAGATCTTATAGGTGATAATGTAACAAGCAGATTTCAGTTTCAGAGGGCCTGAGGTAAAAGGTAGGAAAATGAGAGAAAAAGGTTTTTTCGTTATTAAGATGTGTCAACAATACTCTTAAACAAGACAGGTGTTGTTAGCGATTATATGAAAGGAATCGCACGTGATGTTATGATGAGAGAATATCCTATTAATCGGTCTGTTTTTAAATATTCGAAAAAAGTACTTAATTTACCACCAAAGCCAAGACAACGGAAAGTAAATTGTATTCTTCTAGAAACAACAGAAGATGTTGAAAAATACGTTAAAGAGGATGATGGTTATATACAATGCAGAGAAATTGGAAAGAGTAGTGATGGGGAGCATGAAGAAGAAATAAATAAAATGTATGACAAAAAATCTCAAAAAGAACTGTCTATAGCTGATATTCGGAAATGCATTGAAAAATTGATGGCAAATAAACAGTTAAATCAAATAGATTTTAGTTAAATAAAATATTTGTTTGATTATCATTTTTTTAACTTGGTTAATTGCTTGACCTTATTCAAAAATGATTATAGATAGTTTGGTTAACACAAATCATGAGAAACATATAAACCTTAACTTTTGGCAATTATATTACCTCTCAAAGGTTATAGTTAGGGATGCTTACTTAAAATACCAAATGATAGACTTTACTAAGAAAAATTAAATCCCCATTTCAAAAAATAAAGCACGTAGTTTTAATACAATGTATGAAGATTTGCATAGGTATTTCGTAAAACATATTATATAAAATATAAATGCAAAGTAAATGACAGAGTATGATAGCTAAGCTGTTCATGTATCTGAATGACGGAAAAATAATATCAAAAAAGGCGCATGAAGAAGGATCTCAACATCAACTCCGAAAGATAGCAAAAAGGCATATAAATATAAAAGGGATGTAGGTGTTAAATTAATTAAGACCAAAATTGGGTATAATCTAAAAATAGAGCGTGCCTTATTAGGTACTTTGTTAGGATTGGCAACAAGGTTCTTACCCACGATTAGCTACAAGGGCGTTAAGAGGTTTAGCTACGACTGGTGTGAAAAAGGCATTAGGGGATGGCTTATTTTTGAAAAAATGTGGTTGTATTTGTCAAATAGATAAAAAAGGGTTTCAAGTGAAACCAGCGTGTGATGCTCTTGGAAAGCAGTTGTTAACCTCAGGATACTTGGAGATGGGCTGGTTGTGTAGGGGTCTGGGTTGCTTTTAGGTAAAGGCAGCCCTTTTAAAAGTATCCCGCCTGCTGAATATATTATTATATGTCCTATATATAAGATTTATCTTCTTATATAAAAAGATGCATGTAGATATACATGAAATACTCTATCAGGTTAACTGTGCAACAGCTACGTTCATTTTCTAAAGAACTCGGTGTTAGGGGTTCTTCAAGGCTACGCAACTTAATTCGTTTTTAGAGATTATGAAAGAAGATATAGATATTTTGGATATCGCACTGCTCAAAATTTTTCAGGGTGTTCCAGTATTAAAACCGGAACCGGCTGTTATAAAACCAGCAAAAATTGTTGGTGATGATAAGAAACAGAGGATTGAACTGGTTGATTGTTGCTTAATCATAAACCAGAAAAAAGGAAAGAACAGGAAATTTAAATGATTTCTTGCAAAGGATTGCAATCACTGACCTGTGGAGATAATTTTGAAGGACACTGATTTTTCGGAAATCTATAGTACCATGACTTGAGGTATATTTGAAAAAATGTTATTTTGGATTAGACATTTTTGTGGATCAATATAGACTAATTTCAGGGTCTTCATACTTTTCCAAAATATGTGGCTGACAAGAAGTGCAATTATTAAGGTCAAAAATTTGACGGATGATACGTGCTTCAAGTGGGCTGTAACGTCAGCAATTTTTCCTCAAAATCATCACCCTGAACGTTTAAGCAACGAAATGAGGAAAAGCTCTGTAAAATTGTGCTGAAAAAACATTAAGTTTCCTGTAAAATTAAAAGACATCGACATTTTTGAAAAGTGCAATCCTATGATTGCTATCAACAATGTGCTCGGATATTATATGCACGTTTACCAGTTACAGTTCAGCAAACAAAGCAATGAAGACATTGTAAATTTTGTTAATGCTCCAGTAAATGTTCTCCAATATTTATGTAGCCGAATTTCCTTTTCATTAGCTGAGGATGAGACAAGCTCGTCTCGAAACGTCCTTGGAGAATCCATATAATATCTTAATGGATTGATTTGTGAAGTGTATTTGTTTATATAAAAGCATAGAATAACTAACAGAATCCATGTAATATTTTAATTGATTGATTTTGTGATGTATTTGTTTGGATGAAACATGGAATAGCTCACAAAGGACTGATCCTTTCTTGCAGTACTAAAATGTTGTTCGTCGTGGTTTTAATTTTTATTGTAAATTTGTTGTTGATTTCAAAAGCAAATAAGCAACATTACTGTTGGATCAAGGATACGAGTCGATTGTTCTCTTCTCAAATAAATTAAAAGAAACAAAAGAAACATATTTACTTTCAATGTCTAAATTCATTCAACTCTAAAGCATTTTTTCAACAACATCAAGAACATTGCTCAAACTATGGTTTATCTGTCAAAATTCAGATGCCAAAACCAAATACTTTCAATGCTTTCAAAAATTTCAATGGGTCTGTGAGGGTTCCATTTGTCGTCTATGCTGACTTTGAGTCCTTTATAGAACCTCTATCAAGCTGTAGTCCTGATTCAAGTGAAAGTTACACTAACCCATAGCTACAGCATAGTTCATCCGTCTTCTGCTATTACATCGAATGCTTTGATGATAACATCTACAAGCAAAAACCGGTGCATTATACAGAAGTATTTGAAGACAATAATGTATCTCAAATATTTGAGAATCCGTTGGAATCAGACATAAAGATATTTATCATAAAGCCAAATTTCCAACAAAGATGTTGTTTACTGATAAAGATCGAAAACATTTCGATTCCTCTATGAGTGGCAATATTTGTAAAAATCAATTAGGTGTTGACAAGGTTAGAGATCATTGCTATTTAACAGGAAAGTTAAGGGTTGCGGCACATAGTAAGCGTAATATGGATAAGTGATCTTCCATAATCTTTCAGGATATGATGCCCATCTTTTAATAAAAAAAAATTTGGGAAAACCGAGAGAAAGATTGATTGCCTCCCTAACAATGAAGAGAGATACATCTGTTTTAGTAAGGAGGTGATTGTAGCTCGATTTTTTTCAATAAAGAGGTACGCTTCTGGAGATTAAGCGGAGCCTGCGCTTAATTGACAGCTACCGATATTTGCCTACTACTTTGGAAAAACTGTTGGGTAATTTATAAAGAGATGATTTTAAGATCATGTTTCAAGACTTTAATAGAGATCAGTTTGATCTTCTTTTACGTTAACGGTGTATACCCTTACGGCTATATGACTGCCTTAGATAGGTTTCTAAAATATAAAGCTACAAATATACCTGTAAAAGTTGTTTTTATTCTAAATTTAATTGCAAGCATATATCTGAGTCAGATTATGAACATGCTCGAAATGTTTGGAAAAAATGCTGGATTAAGACTATGGAGGAATATCACAGCTTATATCTTAAGAGCGATGTTATTCTTCTTGTGGATGTTTTTGAAAATTTCTTAAATGTTTGCATAAAAAACTATGGTCTGGATCCTGCATGGTATTTCATAGTCCAGGTTTGGCGTGGGATGCTTGTTTAAGGTAAACCAATGTTAAACTGGAGTTGTTGTCTGACTCTAATATGTTGCTCATCGTTGAACAAGGTTACTTCTACCATGTCAAGTCGGTATGGCAAAGCCAACAACTCATATATGGGTAATGGTTTTAAAACAGATCTTACATATTTAGATGCCAACAACTTATATGGTTGGGCAATGTGTAAGCCATTACCTACGCATGGATTCAAATGGATGACTGATGAGCAGCTAGGGAATTGGAGGGAACATACATATATACTTGAAGTTGAAATATACTTGAATATACTTGAAATATCCAAAAACTTCATGACGCGCATAATGACTATCCACTTGCACCTGACGGAATCTTGGTGAATCAGGTAGAAAAATTGATTCCGACTCTCAGTAGTAAAACAAAGTAATGTTTTACATTAAAACAGTCTAAAGTTGTATGAGAGTTTGGGATTAGTCATTAGCAAGATCCATCGTAGGATTTCCTTAATTGAAAATTCATGGATAAAATAATATATTGATCTTAATACAACATTAGGATCAAGAGGAAAAACAGAATTGGAAAAAGACTGTCTTCGACAAAACGATGGAAAACATCGGAAATGGAGTTGATGTTTGATTGGTGACGACAGAAGACCTAGCAAAAAACTTGGTATCTTAACCTAATTATAAACATTGTACGATCTTTTCTGAAGATCTTATTGCTGTTCATATCAAATAAAGACAAAGCTTGCATTTAATATGCTGGTTTATCTTGGAATGTGCATTTTGGATTTGAGAAAAATCTTAATGTACGATTTCCATTATAATTATGTGAATAAAAAGTATGGTTTTAATGCTAAACTTTTGTTGACAGACACTGACTCCTTGTGTTATCAAAGATAATGAATTAGAGACTGGATAGGAAAGTCTGCAAAGATCAAAGAACAATGTTCGCTCTCCTCGAAATTTCTCCAGAGAAATCAAACTTGACTTGCGCATGCGAAGCAGGTATGCATTTTGATCAAACCATGCTGTCGTAATAAGTAGTTTTCTATATTCTTTCGAGAAATGCCAGGGGCAAAGGCAATACCAAAGGATCCAAGAGATCTGCTGAAAAGATCACTATTACCACTAGTCCATTAAAGAAGCGAAAAACTGAAAAAGTTTGACGGCTGTACTGTCTGGCTCTGTTGCTAATTTCAAAACTGTATTTCAGCTTTCATCTCTTTTGTATCATTACTGGTGATCTTTAAAAATCAGATGAAAAAGAAATTTGGCAACTTGGTTTCGCTGCTCTTTCCAATTTCCAAATTTCAAACGTGGGAAATTTCCACCAATCAAAGACATTTAGACATTTTTCAGGTGTGGGTGCCCCCAGATTTGTATTTCTTCGAAGTTTTAGCATCTGATTTCTTCTTGATATCTCTCCTCAGGGCCTTCTGCTTTTTTCCTGTTTGTGTTGCTGAATAATAACTCTCAATATCTGTTTTTTGCATGTCCAAATGATTGCGCAGTCCTTCATTGAGAGCAGCCATTGCAGTAACTTCGAATGCAACCGGAAATTAGTCTTGACTTGTTTGTAAAATTTCTCAAAACACAACATCAAATCAAAGCCCATTGTTAAGGCTTTTGATCTTTGCGGGCTTTCCTATCCAGTCTCTATTCCATTATCTTTGGTGTTATGAAATCACATGTGATGATTTTTACAAAGATATCAGTAGCAATATAAACCTATATAAATTTTACAAAAGATCATCCTTCAGATATTTGTAGCAATTTGAATAAAAGAGTGGTTGAAATGTTTAAAGATGAAGCTGGAGGACAACAAATTGTTAAATTTGTTGGTTTGCGCGCAAAACTCTATGCATATAGGATGCAAGAAAGTGGAGGGAAAAAATGTAAGGGAGTAAACAAGAGTGTTGTCAAAAGGGATATTACTTTTAAAGGTGACAAAATTTTTTGTTCACTCAAAACGAGTAATTTTATCAAATGGATGTGTTTACAGAGCAAATAAACAAAATGGCTTTATCATCACATGATGACAAACGGACATTATAAGCTAAAAACACAGTAGACCCTTGGCGACATCATTCAACCGATGCTATCATTGAATCAAAGACAGTTTAGGCAAGTTTGGCTGCACTTAATAACCTCGGAAAATGGTGGAAAAAGGTGGGTGGGGTGGAAAAGGGTGGGTTTGGGTCTTAATGTAGGGTGTAAAAAATATTCGTGTAAAAAATGTGCGGTGTCTAAAAATGTTCCAATATCTACTGTCTAACCTTTAAAAATGGTTTGATGATAAAGCCTAATTTTTTTAAACTTTGAAAAAGGCTAAAAGTTAATTTTGTTTAACTGAATCTTAAAAATCGTTCGACTGTAAAATTAATATTCTAAACCATTAGAAATGGCTTAATATTTTATGTATTTTAAACCATTAGATATGGTTTTGTCCCAGAACTGACCACTCTCTACTACTAATAAATACGTAATGAAAAAATTCACACTCGGAACGCATAAATTATACAAATACGACTCTTTAGAACAGCAGCAGGCCAACGTACCTAGAGGCACAAAAATTTGGAACCACCTTGACGCTGATGTTAGAGAAAACACAAACTTTCGTAGCTTCAACCTTCAACCTTCGTGACTTTTATATCATTATTATAATTTTATATCAGTCATTTTATCAAATTTTGTTGTAAATAGTATCTGAAAAACCATGATGGAAGATCCTATTAAAGTTAAAAAAAACAAGCAAAAAACAAAAACGTACTCGTCAAGGTGTCCGAACACAACTCGAACACCAGACAATGATGTAGTAGAGCAGTTACAAACAGGATTGGAAACTCATAGACGTAGCAAGCAAATCAGAAGTGGGGGGGCAGTAGCAAGAAAAAAAGGGGCATGCCACCCCACCCATATTGCTAGAAAGTCCTTTGATGAGCTAACAAAAATTAATTTGCAGCATAGTCAGTGCAGCAAATTTGAGTACTAAAGATTTTTGAGAGTTCCTTTTTCAAGAGATAATGTTTTTGATTTTTCACAAAAATATCACACGAATACTAAGATAAGTGGAACATCACATTAACAAAAGAGTAATTACAGTCAACCTAATACGTTAACGGTCAATTTATGATATTGCATAATTACCAAATGAAGCAACGTTTATTCAAGAGGTAAAAGGTAGTTCTTCAAACGATGTAAATTGTGAAGGACGGTGAAGGAAACAAGTGACCACAACCAGACAACTAGTTCTCGCTGGCTGGCGCGCATTTGACCACAGAGGAGGGATTAGGACCCTCATGTTTATTCTTTGATTGAACGTGATGCATCGCAATTCAAAATTTGTCAGCAGCTATGACATTTGATTGGAGTTCCCAGGTTTCACAATTCTATGGTACCCATTTCTTACTATGGGCCTGATGTGCAATTTTAAAGTACATCGCGAAACTTAAACAGAAATTTTGAAAAAATCAGAACCATAATTCTTTTACAACGGTACATTGTTTACAAAAAGGTCCAGGCTTCTAGTTGAGATCAAAATGTTCTAGAATTTAGTCTTATAGAACTTAACCGCCAATTGCAAGAGACACCAAATAAAATTTTATAAACGAGGCTTCACCAAAAGTCACCCGAGTGGAACAGTGTTAGGGGCGTTTATGAACACTAATCATTTACTTCTGTTTTCTTTCTAAAATGACGTTTAAAGACAGTCTATATCCTTGTAGCTGTTGTCTATATTTACCCTGTTTAGCGAGGCGTGAGATTTAGAAAAGGTAATAAGAGTGGTATAAAACGTTGCCGTTTTTCGCAGTTTTACTCTGTTTCTCTTATTACAACGGAAATTGTATGCTATTACATACTTTCATGTAAATATATTCGCCTTAAAGTATTTTCCAATGGCCTTGGAGTCCTGGATTATGTTCCCAGCTTCTTATGTATCCACTTGCACTGCTTTCCATATAAACGAAGTAATTGGGCCATTTTTTCGTACTGATCATATAATACCCAGACTTCAAAGGGACAAAGACGAAATATCCTTGTTCTCCTGCAAATTGAAAAATAAGATTAACGATTTTTTTCAAGGAATTTTTGACAGGAGAGGAAGAAAAGTAATAAAATCGAGAAACAAAAAATTTAGCTGCACGCAGCCAAATCCTATGTCTACTGTATCAACGGCACACTATCGCCATTAGTACATTTTCTCTTCAGTACACATTCAGCACGTGATAAAGCTTGCTTAATGGTATTCAAATTGGCATACAAACAAAATGATTATGTAGGGATAATCTAACAAGAAATGTCTGCAACTTTATCTCTGTTCTCTACAAAAAGCAGAACAATAACGAAGATTCTTGATCTCTTTATAAAACATTGTTCCTTAAGGCTCCAATTTCGAACACTCAACTATATTAGTTACGCTCTAGGGAATCTAGGGTACCACATCAACTTTAAAAAGAGATGGATAAGAGGTAGGCAACTAAGACTAGAAGCTAAAGTAAAAGAAACATTAAGACGAGCAGCTATACAAGGATAAAGAGCTACGACAAATTCACCATGTAAGCAGAAGACAACGAACAACTTACCTGGATCACTATCAGCTGTTCCCCATGCCCAGCCTTGAGCATGCTTTGTGATATACATGTTTTTGCCTTTTAAGTTAATTTTTTGGTATCCATTATCTAGGGCACTTATGTGCACACTTGGATCTCTAACATTTGAACATCCCCGAAACATGTGGTTTCCCATGTAGGACTCCTTACATATATACCATGAAGGCCAATAACGATTTTGGACTCTATAGACTCCTCCAAATGTATTACGTGGTGGATCTGGAAGTCCGAAAAATTTGGCAAAGGAGAGAATTGATTTGGTCATTTGAGAATGGTAAATTGGATAGTAGTATGCTCCACAAACTGCGTTTTTTGCCTCCATATTATGAAGAAAGTCAATTGTTTCGCGAACTG
>JANTCA010082561.1:0-14414 GCA_024741275.1 Chironex yamaguchii | reverse complement strand
ACAGAGACACTTAGGCCAATTAAGTATTTCACGATTTCCTGTATAGTTGTGGAATGTATATTTGGTTAATTCAAGATAAATAATAATAATAATCATCATCATCATCATCATCATCATCATAAAGATGATGATACTAATGATAATGATGAAGATGATCATGACAATGATGACAATGATGATGATCATCATCATGTCAACGATGACGATGAAGATGATGACGATGATGATAATAATAATGTATGTTGAATGCCTGAGGGAAACACTGAAAACAGTTAATAAAGATAATACCAGGTGGAAAATCCGGACAGAATCACTGATTTTTGCAACTCACGGGCCCTGAGAATAAGGGTAGTTAACATTCACAAGTCAACAGATTCACTGTCTTGTAGACTTTGTGGACAGAAGATAGAATGTGAGTCACACACTCAAAGAATATAAGATGCTAGCTCGGGAATAGTGCAAGCAAAGGCATGACAATGTTACACTAAGTTGGCTGGGTGCCTGCAATTTTCCAGTGATTATGACATATGATGACCTGACAGCTAACAATGAAAGTATTAATCACATGATTCTGATTAAAAGCTTTAATGACATTTCCTGATAGTTCAAATCCTTCTTTAACTCTTAGTATTTATCTTGTGAACAAAACCATTTCAATACCTATAACAACAAGCATTGCTTTTGGTTTGTCAATAATTGTTACATTGGGTATGGAATTTGAAACAGATGACTCCCATTCTTGAAGCCAATAAGGCTAATGAACAGCTCTACGTTCACTTTAGAAATACATTGTGCTATTGTTTTCGTACACAAAACAAATCTTTATGCCGTCATCACTGAATGCAACATACTGCTCTTGATCCTTAAGTCAAAAGGACAGCAGACATTTAAGTTTCCAGTTCCTTAAATCAACAATGCCATTCTTGTCCATCAGGTGAATTTCAAATGTCATGTTGAGCATGTTTAATCTAACCAACACTTAAAAGTTTTAGGGCTCAAAAGCACATTCTTTGTGCAAGGATTTACATACTGCCTAAACTCATTTCACACCACAAAGAGTATTCACACATCATTAACAAGCACACATGTTTACACATATTAGCCAACATTGCTGCTGTCTTCATTCAGAAGACTTCTAAAGGCAAAAGATGAGACGTTCGCCTTGGGCAATGTAAGACTTTGTTGAGTGATCTACTTTTCTCATCATTGCAAAAGTCACTCACAAAAAGTCATACCCTTATTCCTGCATCTCTGTTTGCCTCAGCAACTCCAATATCAGCATCCCGTTTTACAACAGCTGTCTGGGTTCTGCCTAGAGAGTCGAGGTAGTCCACAGTGTCATAAATGTCCTTAATTGTAAAACTCAGGATTTCAATTCCCATTCGTCCAACATCTGGAGATGCAACTTCCCTCACAAGCGATGCAAAAGTATCTCGATCTACAAACACAAGCATCCAAAGCATTTTGTTAGCTCAGTAAAGTAGGGAACTAAATGCTGCTTCAATAGCTAACCAATTCGAGGGGCTTCCTGCTTGAATATGTGACAAACATACTGAAAATTAACCATTATTTCTGCTAATGTACACAGATAAGCTCAATCATCTATTTCTGTTACAATTATACTGTCAACATCAAACAACTCCAGTGTCACAACATTTAACACAATTTTAGTGAAATGGTTCATGCATATTGCAAAAAACACATGTAACACAATGTGCAACAATGAGTTCCATAAGGTGATTCCATGTTTTATTACCTCCACCAAGCCCATATTGTTTTAACGGTGTTTGTTGTTTGTCTGTCTATCTATCACTAGGATTACACAAAAACTACTGGAAGGATCCTAATGATCAGATGATCAGTCTTGATCCAAGTGACATCCCATTAAATTTTGGGGATGATCTCAAAGAAAACCTGGATTCTGGATCACATTTTCAACAATGAAACCTTAATAGTCCTAATGAAAGATAATCCAGCAATAAACAAGAAGACAAAGAGACCTTCTTATACTGTTATCAATTAGGGATTAACAAGCAAAATATCACCCAAAATAGCATTTTGCACCTTTGAAGGCGAGAAGTTGTAAAATCAAATCAATTCTTTACTCAAGGACCCCCTGAGTTACAGACTAGGAAATCATCTTGGGAAAAGACTCCTGTTAATCAAACAATAATACTAGCTTGGCAGAGATTTGTGCTCTCACAGTGCTACTGGCTTTAGATCATGTATTGACTATGCCCTTCAAACACAACAGAACATCTTAGTGTCTGAAAACCAATTTACCAGCATCACTTAAGACTAGCAGTACATACAAGTTTTACGGTTCAGTACAATATGACTTTTGTTTTTTAATCAAGTTATTAAAACATTGCCGGATTCCATGTAATCTACAAAATGTGCCATGGCACATATTTCAAATCAAACACAAATTCAACAAGAACATTACCTTTGTATATTTCTTCCACTGTGAGTGTACCTAAAATAGCCCTCAAGTGACCCTCTAGTGTCTGCAATAGAATGTTCTGGATATCTGATGTGTTTTTCCCAAGAAACTGCTCACAAGCAGTCTTTAATAGGTCATGTTCTTTAATAACCTTTACCTGTGCAACACCAGTCACAGTGACTGCAACACCCTTTGCAGTTTCCACACTTTCACATCTTGGATTAAGAGTCATAACTTCAAGAGAAATTCTAAGAAATAAAAACAAAACAGTTCGTTCACCACTTGTGTATACACCACTTAAACTTGGCCAAAAAATTATTGCTACCACAACACAAATTCTTTTAGTATTAATACTAAAACTGAAAATCAATTTTTGCTTTGCAAACATATGAAAGTAATTGCAGGGACTTTATCTTATGCAATAAACATATAAATGTCCTATATAATTATAACTTCTTTGGCTAGGCAACGTTTCTATCTGCATAGAAACAGATTAAAAAAGCTGTAGTTACATGCTTCTCTGCTGTCAATACTAGAAGTGTTTTCATGACAAGGAGGATCTTGCCATTCATTTATAAGGATTTTGTACTTACCACAAAAAAGCTTAGTAGTATACGAATTTCTGTACTGATATGAAGCTCTGTATGTAGGTCACACTTGTCAGAGATTGGGTGAGGGGATCAAAAATGTTCCAGCCAGTGTATGCCAAGCATGAATTGCTCCTAGAAAACAGCCATCTTGAACTTGCAAAGCGAAAATGACTTCCAAAACATGTGATTCTGCCATACACAGACATTTACTAGAAAATTCACAATTCACCAAAATGTATAAGGACAAGAATTTTTTGATGATTGGCACAGCTAAACCGTCATCTCTTCTAAGTGTATTGACAAGCTGTCTACATTGAAACAACAAAACCAGTCCTCTGTAGGAAGAAAGTCATTTTTTCACTTGGACTCTTCCAATAATGCTTTGTTTTTTTCAGTTTCTCTTGGCTTTTTTCCTTTTTTGTTTATGATTGGCTAGTTTTGAAACACGTTTTGTATAAAACAGTTGCTATACATCAATACTAAAGATGGGAAGAGTACACCGGACAAGAGTTGTATATGGATAACAGGTCCAAAATTGCAAACACCATAAACGAAGAAAGACCAGCCATAAGTCTTATGGAAATTGAAAATGAGATAAAGAAGTCACTAACAAGTCTCCAGGTCAATACAGACAATATACCAGCTAAATTTCTAAAGCATTTGGGTCCTGCAGGAATGCAAGAACTTGGCAGGCTGGTCAACCTGATATACAGCACCGGAAAACTCCTTGAAGGTTTTTTTTTCAGCAACTTTGCGGCTATACTAAAAGAGAGCAAAGCAACACAGTGCAGTGAGCATAGTGCGATCAGTCTCATATTACAGCATCCAAAACTGTGCTCAAGGTTATAATAAACCAAGTCAATCCAATAATTAACAGAGCTCAGCAACACACAACTGGGATTCAGAAAAGGCAGGGGCATACCTAATGTGTCTTACAGAGAGATCAACGGAAAAGCACAAGTCCCTGTACTTATGTTACATTGACTACACAAAAGCCTTTGATCAGGTTAATCACATAAAGCTGTTAGAGGTTACGGAGAATGCTGGTAAACCAACACATAAAAGAAGGCTGATAGCTTACCTCTAGTGGAATCAATCTGCAACCGTTACAAAACCTCAATATGGCATGAGGCAAGACAATGTCTTGTCACCATCACCGTTTAACCTTCACAGAGAATACCTGCTGTGAGAAGCACTAGAAGACCAAAGAGGAGTACAAGTAAATGGTGTAAATGTAAGAAACATCAGAGACACTGGTGATACAGTTCCAGTTGCAGAAGATCTACATTCTTTGTAAAGAATGTTAGACTCACTTTGTGAAACTTGTAAAGCCTATGGCATGGAACTGAACGCAAAGAAATCAAAATCAATTTGTATAAGCAAGAATGAGCCAACATGTTTTACACTTAAAGCAGATGGGAAAGAGCTGGAACAAGTGCAATAATATCACTAAATTGACAGCACAATAACAGGTAGTGCAAATGTGTAAGAGGAAGCGAGAGGGAAAAAAAGCTAAAACCAAGTTTTGGGAGTGCAAAGAATTCATGTCATAACATCAATCTTCAACTCAAACTGAGACTATTAAAATGCTACATCTGTTCAGTAGTCAGTTATGGCTGTGAAGCATGGCATTACACCACCCTGATCAAGAACAGACTTCATGCATTTGAAATGTGGTACCTTAGAAGAATATTAAAAATTAGCTGGATGGAAAGTGTTTTCAACACAGAGGTGCTGACAAGAACTGGAACAGGAAGAATGCAGGTCAAAAACTTCATGCCAAGACGGATGCACCATGCAGAACACATCATGTGTGGTAACAGCAGCAAGCTTCCAAATCTCATCCTGGGAGGCACTATTGAAGGCACAAGGGCAAGGGGTAAAAAAAAGGCAAATAAGGTGATGACATCATGCATTGGTATAACATGATATGGTGCAGCCAAGAGGAAAGTTAAGGACAAGAATGACAAGAAGCAGTGGAGACCCTTGGTGGCCAACCTTCGAAACAAAGACGGCACAAGATGATGATATCTATACTTTCCTTTCTGACAATTGATACTCTGAAGAGTGTCAAATGAAAAAGCATTTACAAGCTTTCTAGTTTTGTACCATAAAAAGAGTGTTCTAATATCATTTCTTTGAGATTGGCAGACTGCAGGTACATTCGGAATTACAAACTTTACTCCCTACTAGGCTCCATCAACAATAAAGGATTTTGAAAGCTGAAAAGGTAAATGCAATGGTATTGGGAAATATCATAATACATCGTATATTCAAACACATACAATATTTGGAAAATTTGCCAAAAAAAAGAAAACAAGAAAATAGGCCATAGATCAATTCTCTGAGTGATTTTAAAGACACTTCAACATCCTGTAAGAATTTTTTACCAAGGTTATCTTTGTTTTTATAAGTTCTGTTTCTTTATACAATGCTCATTGCAGCACCTTTGTATGGGTACTTCAATGCTTAACACCTTTAAATGTTTGCTAGCCACAAAATTAAGCTGTCTATCATGATTTTTCTATAAAAGTTGTTGCTTTTATATAAGCTGAAATGAAGTCATTATATTGATTTTTAAACCTAACTATGAATTCACAAAACATACTGATTGGAGATAAAATAAAATGCACACTGTACTTTAATGCAGTATCTATTACTATAGTTTGGCACCAAGAAACTACACTCATTTCTGATAATCCACGGGTCAAAGTAAAATTTTTGTGGTGCTGGTCATCTTCTAGTGTAAGCAAACAAAGCTCTCAGAACCCAGTCTTTTACAATTATAAGTTAAACTCACTTTTGCTTTACCATGGAATTAAAACTAGTCCATTTAAATATAAATTTTTGGTAAGGTAATACATAAGCTTTCCGGGGCAGCCAGTCATTTTACTGAGGTTGCCAAAATTTAGAGCTTATCATTGCTGAAATTTAGCTGCCTATGACCAGTGACCAGCCTTTTTTTGACTAATGTAATCTTACCATACCCTCCTATATTAGATCATAGTTCTACTAGCACACTATGTCCCTATTTTTGATTGCTTCAACTGCTACCCGTTTAGCTGCATAACAAGAAGTGTTATCATGTTTGCTTCTGCGGCAGAGATGGTTCTTTCAAATTTGTTACGACGGTAACTGATAATGAAATAAATTAACAGAAAATAAACATGCAGGGATACCTACATTGCAATCTACACTTAAGATGAATTAGTCTGAAACTCTTGTTATTGACAAATTATTGCTTTAACATAATGATAACTGTCCTCCATAATGATTTAAGACATAATCAGCTTCTATTTCTTCATTCAATCACACAAACCATTTTATTACATCACCTTGAAAATCAAAGTGATGTGGTACTCATGTTTCATCTCTACATGATTTTGTCCTTGTGATATTGATCTATGGAAGAATTAAACCCAAAATCTACAGCTTGATCTATGATGTACAGAGTTGTAGATAAACGTAAAAAAATGATTTTCAATCAACATACTTTTGAACATCAGTTACACATGCCCATGCCCATGCCCAGCCTCCAACTATTGTTTTCTTATTCTGCGAACCACAACATCCACCTAGAAAAGTAATGATGACACAAAACATTAAAAAATTCCTTTACCAGTAACATCACACTATCAAATATGTTTTTAAGTTTTACAAAGAAAACATCATCATTTGAAATTCTTTCAAAATATCCAGCCTACAAAAGAAAACAGATCAATGCTGACACCACACACTCACCATAAAAGATTAACAACTATACGTCATGAAGAAAACTAGATCTAAACCATGTGGTTACAAAGTCTCTTGAATATTTTAAGACAAGAATAAACTTCACTTATAGCAAATAATGATTACACCACATTACAGACACCTGGGGAGGTAAGGAGGACGATTATACCTCAAACTTCCATCATAACTTTCAAAGCAAAATTTCACTGTGCAGTCCAAGAGAGCATGAAAGCAGGATTAAGTTCATGAAGCAGTACATCTAAGCATAACACATCAGATTATCTAAGGCTATCAATATTAATAAAAGAAAAACAAAAGATGGAAACTTTGTCTCCTTCAATAACAAAGTCAAAGAGAAATAAACATCCCTATTCTTTCACCCAGACTAGGGGTCCAGGACATTCCTGAATGAAATCTTGATATCTTGAAAAAGATCTTTATTCACTGACAGACCCGTGAAGTCACTAGCTCTAGAACAGGGGTTTCAAATAACCAGGAAGAAACAGGAGGCAGAGACTGGGTAAGGTTGATCCACATCACGTATTTACACAAAAAAGCTTTTTTTGAAAAAAATTGAACCTTTTTCCACCCCTGCTCTAAGGGGATGAATTCAATAATTTTAAGCTAACAACAAAACACTAAACATTGCACTGCATCTTCTTTTTGTGCTTGTGGTGCTAATTGGGATGGTTTTTATATCTGCAAATCTCAAATTGGGATTGGATTTATTTTCCACATTGGATGATTTCTTTACCTTCCACAGATTCAGGCATTAGTTTCTGCTGATCACAATACACTGCATGAAGTTCTATACCAGAGGTAAACTGATCTCGTAATCAAGGCAGGTTTCCTTGCAAGCATCAAAGGAATCAGTCAATGCCAAGTCGGAGATATATGGTACACCTATATGTTCAGCATCCGTTGGATAAGTAGAACAGCCACATCTTTTAGAGTCTCCAGGGTTGACAAAGGTGTCTTCTGCTCAACACTGGGTTTGATGAGTTTCCTATCCATACCAGTGTGCCATCAAAGGTTAGCCAGCTAAACTTCAGATGTCTGCTGCTGTTTTAATACTTTTCTTTTAATTCAAGGTCTCTTAGCAGCTTTCTGGCAGTGATCAGTTCTCCTAATAGCATTGTCCAATATATATATATATATCCACCCCTGTCATTGCTTTAGTTTGACCATGTACAACTGACAGTATGCAATGTAGGAATCACAGTTAAACATGAAATCTTCCTGGTAGAGGTTTCTGACATACACTAGTTGCTAGCCCTGACTAATTACAGGAGAAATCTGTAACCTCTAGCATCTGTATCCATTGCTTTCATTGTCATGGGTCATTTTAAACAACCACTCTTCTATTCCTCTGGCACTATCAAAATAAAGCAGATTTATTACAAGGTACCTTTGTGTTTGGGAAGCAAGTGTCAAGTCTCCTGTACTGATTGACCCACCCTTTTAGAACTCTTGGCAAGTTCCCATATAGGGTAATGATTCACTTCATTTAAAGATGTCAATCTCTTCTTACTTAGGAGTCAAATCTTTTCCATATACCACACTCAACATAAGCAAAATACTCTAGACTCTTTGTGCTTGTTATAACGAATCCATTAAGGGGCAATGTTCTGTATATTTGTATCTCCATAAGAATGTCTGCCACATTTCAAGAAAAAAATAAAATACTTCTCTTTATACAATTACATTCCTCGTTCTTTGTTCTTGTAATTGACTAATTCTTCATGAGATAATCCTTTTGTATCCTACTCAAATTTATCAATACTTCTTGTTTTAAGGTTTGAGAAAAACCTGTCATAATAATCCAGGCATCCTCCAGGGTTAAGAGTGGAAAATGACCTCATTTAATGGCATTTCAGTTAAGCTTGTCACAAATGTTAAACTTTACATCAGATTTCAGATCTAAATGAACATTTTGTGTATATATATATATATATATCTTTTTAGGAGATTCGTCACCACATCACACCGTTATACAGTAGGACTTTTTTGTTGAGACAGTGTGAGAACACCTATAAATTGAAATTGCCTCAAACACTGAGTTTGAAATCACTAATTTAAATATTCATAATATACAAGACATAACCATAAGTTAAGTTAAAGTTAAGTTAATCCAGGAGCTAGTCCGACTGGACAGCTGTTGGATGTCCCATCAAGAATGTCCACCTCCACTGAGCACAGTCTTGAGCAATGTCTGAGATGATGGACATATGATCCCTTTGCCAGTGGGCTCCATAGGCAGGTTTCAGTTGGGGTTCTAAGTCCTTCAGAACAAGTCCACTCCAAATCTTCTTCGGAGCAGTAAAAGAACACTTCCACCTTACAGGGAGAGGCTCCTTCCAGCATCATTTGCACAGTCTCTTGTTGGTCATTCGAGCTATGTGACCAAGCCAACACAGTCAATTTTTCTTCAGCACCACAGCAATTTTTGGCTGTCTATGGCAGCGATGTCGAATGGTTACGTTGCTAAGCCGTTCCCTTCTAGAAACTCCACTGATTGTATGGAGACAAGACATTTGGAATACCTCTAACCGATACGTGTCAAGTTTTAGGGGACACCAGGATTCCAAATCATACACTAAGATCGGCACTACTGCTGCATTGGAACACGTTCATTTTCGTTTAGAGGGTAATATCGGGACAGCGCCATAGATGGGTTGACAGTCTTCCAAAAGCAAGCTGACGCTTCGGTGCAGCGTGTCCTCTGTTGGGGCTACTTTGTCGTCAGTGAGAATGGAACCGAAGTACGTGAATTGGTTGACGTTTTCTAATACCTCGGCATATACTTGCACTTTAGTTGCTGGAGTGCAGAAGCTAAGTACTTTGGACTAGGCCAGCTTGATTCGTAGGCTGAGCCTTCCAGCATTCATAGCGATGCTATCAACCAGACATTGAGCGGAAGCCTCATCTGGTGCCAAGGCAGAAATGTCATCGGCATACTCGAGGTCAGCTACACGTTAACTGTCCAAAATATCGACGCCATCCAAGGGACCAACTGACTTGGCCATAACATAATCTTGTACAAGGTTGCACATTATAGGTGAGACAATGCAACACCGGAAATAATGGTAAATGGTTCCGAAGTATGAGAACCGACACGGACTGTTGCATATGCATCAGTGTAAATGTCCAACAGGATATCAACGAAGAGGTCAGGGATACTGCATTTTTTCGAAGTTAGAAGCATTGTCATAGAGTGAAAATTTGATCGAAGCAGCTGCAACCACATTGGAAACCTGCTTGTTGATCATGCAGTACGGTTCATACCGCAACGAGACTCTTGATCAAATGATAGATGGGAGAATTTTCCCAGCGACTGACAGCAAACTGATTCCTCTGTAGTTTGTACAGTCAAGATTTACTGCCCTTCTTGAAAACGGGTACAATGATTGAGTCTTTGAAATCTTGCGGTACTTTACATGTCTGCCATATAAGGACAAAAACTTCATGCTGATGATCTGCTGAGAGGTCATCGAGAGCCTTCAATTCTTCGGCAGATATACCGCAGGACCCAACAGCCTTGTGGTTCTTAAGAAGACTGATGACACGCTTTATCTCCGCTATGGAGGGAGGTGAAGTGTCAATATTTGGATCATCTGGGTCAATAGGAGTATCAAGGTCAGGATCCAGGCTAGCAGGATCGGGTCGATTCAGGAGAGCTTCGAAGTGCTCCTTCCATCTCTTCAGTCGAGATTCATTATTGGCGATTACTATACAATACACAAAGCCAAAACATACAGTACTAGGCTAAAGAGTAGGTTAAATAATAAAAAGGAGTGAGTTTTTTACATTCTTGACTCTTCTCTTTGCAGTATCACTCCATTTGTTACAAGCAACAGGTCCAATAGGCTGTCCATTCACTTCAAAACAACCAAAAATTCTTTAGAAGTTACTTGCAAGACACCGATGGTTCTGGTTCCATTTAACTCAGTACCTAAAATTTTGTCTGTCTATTTTGAAACCAGTAATTACTTCAGAGTCTATCAGCAACTGATAGCAAGAGACTGCAGAATCTTTAACAAGCCAATTTTGTGGAGATGAACCTTCATTAGCATAAGTCCCTATCAGTTATGACAAACAACATATAGATGTCACATCAACGTTCTCAAACCAGTATGACTTGGCACTCTAGTTAACAAAAGTCATAGGACGCTGAACGGTTAAGAATACATTTATGTGGTCATCTGAAAAGTTTGGCTTGCTTCTCTTGATAATAAACTAGCGAATCTTGAGGCTATCGATTTCCACCAAAGGCCTCACAATTATACACTTGTCATTACAACTTGCTGAATTTGTTATAGAAGCATACATGCTTTTAAACAGTATCAGTTTTTTGCACTGTCTGAATGGCAGGGCAACTAACCACCTAAATTTATCAAAGCAGGACAGCCCTGTCTTTCTCCCAAGGTGAGCAGACAGTGTGAATTTTGCTTTTTGATCTACTGAAAATTGGAAGAATACCCCAAACACTGAGCTGTTTAGAGGTGAATTCTAACATCAGCTACTTGTCTAATACTGGAGAAAAGATAAACATAACGATCAATGCAAATGACGAGACTTAATTTAGGAGTGTCGACACTCAGTGAAAAGAAAGGAAAGATAAAAATGTAGTGCTTAACCTCGTTTATAAGGTGTGATTGTGTTAGATAATCATGTCCAATGGTCATATGAGACGGACATGCGAAATACATCAAATTCTATTGCGGTCTACTGACCAAACCTTAGATCACCGCTCCTCACACTAAAGTAAGTTTCAAAATAATGTAGACGACAACATTTGTAATTAACATGGCACGTCCAATTCGCATTCTACATTAGGTGGAAAACCTCTTCACGGAACAATCTGCATTCAAATAGTCCTGGACCCTGAAGCATTGTAGTACGCAACATCATTGAATGTTTCGTACTACGAGCATATTGCAGAACTGAATGAAGACACGAAGCTTACATTTCAGCTTACATTACATTACATTAAGACAAAACCTAAAAAAATAAAGACCATAAAAGATAACACCTATTTAACTGTAAGCTTATCAAATGATATAAATACATTTCATGATTTCAACTATGTGCCGTGTTTCACGTTGTAGCAAAAGCGAATTCTACTGTTCGCATGTGGGAGGATCCTCCCATTGATAGCCCCAACAACTACAACTCGCTCTCCCACTAAACTGTCAACATTTGCCAAACCTATATACGTACCTGACACAACAAGTGCTTCGTTAGGTCCAACAGTGTACACGTTACCCATTTTTATGTCTACAACCCCTGTTTCTAAACTTAACAGCAAATTTCAGCAAAAGTTAACTCCTACTTTAAAAACGGAGAATGGAAGAGTAAAACTGAAACGCCTTGAAAACTCGCTTCACGCAAACTGTTGGAAATGACTGCGTCCTTGGTTGCTTGCTTGGTTCCAATTTGTCGATCCTTGAAGAATGGAAAATATTAAGTAGATGCAGAAGTGCCAGCTGCCTTGAATACGAATGTGCCTATCCTACCTTCTCAAAGACATTCCTCAATTTTGATAGCCTCATCAAATTTACTTATTTCGTGTTTTCAGTATTGTGACAAAGGCGCACGACGACACAAGGGGATAAAACGAAACAGCCTCTCATAAAGTAACCTCGGTACCGTAATTTGAGGAAAACAGCTGTTGCCTATGGATACTGATCTTATGGAGCCAAGTTCAACCAATTCAGCTTCAAAGTTAAATAAAACCGTCTTCCCATCAATGAATGCGAACGGCAGACATTTTCTATTTACTTGTGTACTTCCTCGATCAACATAAATGAGTAACATAAGTTTTTGGAGGAAAAACTTGAGAAATAATTAACTCTGGATGCGAAAATTAAAAGCAGAGAAATAAGGAGGGGCAATTAACATATTGTAACAACAAATAACACATACATTACTGACTAAGGTAGTAAGTCTGTGTTATCATATGCTCCGTATCAAAATTAAAAATAATACGCTAAAATACCAGTATTTGTTGCAGTTTTTAGCTTGAAAAACATTAAAAACCATTATAGAGTGGCAATTCCACCTGGAGAGGGCTTGGGTTTAGACCAGGGCGATCTATATAACAGGCCTAGTCAACATGCACCTGGAGGCCAGAGCTGGAGGCGATTGCAAAATATGGCCACACTAATGTCTTGCAATAATTTATTTGAACTATGATTACATATCTCACATGTCTAACATTTGATCAAGTATATTCTATTTCTGAAGAACATGGTTAAAAAAAGGAGAATGCAATATGCTAAAGATATCAAATACAAAGAGACAAGCAACTTGTGTCATCATAAACAAAGATATACTTGAAATTACGTAGAATATAATAGCTTGAACCTATATTACATCACAGAATCTGCTTATAGCAAAAGATGATTTAAAATTACTCAAACGGTATTCATTACTTAGAGAGTTTAGTAAAACTTAGAGAGTTTCATTACTTAGGATTTTTTGCTTAGTAGAGCATGGAGAGTAAAGTTAGTGCAATTATTGGGTAAAATATTTGACAATGTTCTGGCATGCTGCAGCTGAGCATGTAGGTTGTAATGGGTTGATAACTGCAACAACACATTAGTTAGAAAATATTTTAGACACATTTACAAGTTTGTAAAACAAAATGTATGACAAAATAACCCATTGACAAGTACTGTCCCAGCTATGGTAAGGCCACCACAATTGATCTCAGTGCTGAATGCACCATATTCCTCATATCATACTTATGTATTCGCAGTGTCTTCATCATTTTAAATAACAATAGCATAACAATACTGACAAGACCTATTTTTGAATCCTTAGGAAAAGATTCCTCTATACTTGGCAATGACTAAAAGTCATCAAACAGTGCTTCATCATACAAAATAAAACAAAGTCAAGCTAGTATCTTGAGTTAGTTGATATTTACAAAGATTTTGCTGACTGGGCATCATCCCTTCAGCCATGTTGGCAAATTTCATAAGAAATATGAGAGTCCTCACATGAAGAAGTAGCTGCTCTATCACAATCACAAAAATGAACATCAGCATGCAGACTTTTCCCATGGCAGATTTTCGAGAGCTTGATTATCTTCGTAAGAAAGCATGCTGTACCATCAATATCTTTAATTTCAGGGTTTGCAATGCAGTCAATTTCTCATCAAAGAAGACTTTTAAGCACATAGAAACATTCTGATGCTTACTTGGCATCACAAAAGCAGCAATGTCTGTTAATTTTGATAGCTTGACAGTTTTTTCCCTCTGCAATCTTTGCAATTTAATCACATCATACCATTAAGCGAAACTTTGTTCACTACCATCTGGAAATGATAGTTGCTGCGTTTTCGTGGTAATCCAGTTATTTCTGATAGATTTGCGAAGACGAAAAAAGTCAAATAAATGGAAGATATTGTCAGATGTTAAATATGGTTTTTTGCAGTCAGACATTTCAAGGAATGCTTGGCACGATATTGTCACAAACAATACATGGATCATTCCTCCTGAGGTAAGTATTCCTAAATCTTGCTTGTAAGGAAAAGTGTTATTAAGTTTATGAACAGGTAGGAACTTAAATAAGAACTTTCGGCCATCAAACAGATAAATTACCATGAAACTTGGAACAGTTAAAGCTAAGCAATCAGATTTGTT
>JANTCA010082550.1:0-14415 GCA_024741275.1 Chironex yamaguchii | reverse complement strand
GTGAAAAGGACATAGACGGAACGGAGGCAGCGTCGACGGAACGCCCGTCTGAATTTGTGTGCATGTGAAAAGGGTATCACTCTGATATCCGGGCTGCTCATATTTGAGAGAAAATATGAGATTAGGACTCGAATGCTCGTGTTCTCTTTTACAATACAGAAGCAGTATATGATGAATTAAAGTCTTGATTGTTTGTATCTAACATGTTAGTGAGTAGTACCGTAAATCTCCGTCTTCATCAATTTTGTGGGCTTTTTCGTGTGCGTATGGCGAGAGTAAGATTGCAAAGATATGGCTTCTTTTGTCTTTTATTGCCTTTAAGTGCCCACCTGTGTTCGTATCATTCTCATCTTTCCTTTTAATAAAAAAGCAAATAATGTTTTTGCCTTGGTGATATTTATTACATATTCTATATATAGTTGAAAAATATGAATGATCAGTGAGGGATTTTAAATTTTGTTTTGTTATTGGATTAGCCTGTTACAGCTTATTCTCCATGGGAAATTCTGTGTTTTATGTATTAGGTAGGGTAGTTTTTTGAGTAGAGGTCACTGGATTGTCTGATTCTCACAGTATGTAGGTTGCTATGCTTTCTCCCGGTGTTGAATAGGGCTTTAGAGTAACATTGTACTTTTACACGACATATATTAGATTTAAAAATAACTTGAACTTTAAAAATCAGTTTCTCGATAGTTGCTCCAGCTTCTGAACTGCGTCACCATCCCCTGAAGTGGAAATTAAGTAAACATCAATATGAATAACTAAGAATATTTCAACGATCTCTGTCTGGTCATTTACGTTATTATTAAAGCCTAATTGGTTGTGGTCAGAATACCCTTGTCCTATGGTCAGTTGGTCAGATACTGTACCTTTTTTCCCGCTCAAATCTGTCTCAACCTTGTTTTACCTTTTCTTCTGCTCTTTCTTTACTTTCGCTCTACCTTGTCTCACGCTCTTTCTTTAATCTTGCTCTATCTTGTCTCCTGCTCTTCTTTACTCTTGCTTTACCTTGTCTCTTGCTCTTTATTTACTCTTGGTCTACCTTGTCTCACGCTCCTTCTTTAATCTTGCTCTATCTTGTCTCCTGTTCTTCTTTACTCTTGCTCTACCTTGTCTCACGCTCTTTCTTTAGTTTCGTTCTACCTTGTCTCCTGCTCTTTTTTACTCTTGCTCTATCTTGTCGCTTTCTCATTCTTTAATCATGCTCTATCTTGTCTCTTTCTCATTCTTTAATCATGCTCTATCTTGTCTCCTGCTCTTTCTTTACTCGTGCTGTACCTTGTCTCACGCTCTTTCTTTAGTTTCGCTCTACCTTGTCTCCTGCTCTTTTTTACTCTTGGTCTACCTTGTCTCCTGCTCTTTCTTTAGTTTCGCTCTACCTTGTCTCCTGCTCTTTTTTACTCTTGCTCTATCTTGTCTCTTTCTCATTCTTTAATCATGCTCTATCTTGTCTCCTGCTCTTTCTTTACTCATGCTCTACCTTGTCTCACACTTCTTCTTTACTGTTGGTTTACTTTTTCACTACATTGGTTTTTCGGCCCATTCCGTTTATATTTAGCTGGGACTTAAATAGAGTGACAGATTGCGATCTTTTAGATGCAAGGCAATGCCACATGTAAAGGTGTGCACCATTTTAGAGCCACTCAAATATGTGAGTGAATGATAGACATTAAAAGAGTTTAATAAGTAAATATCATTTGTTTATTTCTTTTAAGCTAGAAAATGGTTTATGGGAGACTAGTTTAACTTGCAATCTGTGGATTTTTACAACTTCCGTATATGTTTTTGAAACACTGACTTATTTCATTACTCGTGTGATACCTTAAGACCGTAAATCGTAGTGTGGGTTATGACCGGTCTGTATATTCCTTTAAGTATGTCTGCTTTCAGAGCTACACTGCAAGTAGTACCCCTTTACCTTGCAGGGCGTGTAGTCCAGTTGGTTCGAGGATTTGCCGGGGATTGGAAACGAGCTATTGAAGCTATTAATCAAGAAGTTATGAGGTCTTTCTCGAATTTTCGAAATGGAAATGGCATACTTCAGGTACATATTTTTGCCGCCTTGGTCTTTCGATGTCTTTTGGTTCAGTTTCTAATAAAGCGTGAAAGTGCTTATCACAGTTGATTTTCAAGAAAAGATAAACAATGAAAGTGTCACGTTGAGTTCCCTCAAGAAAAAATCGTACCTGCCCATATTGTCAGTAAGGAGAGGGTGGAAGTTTATTTGGTATAGTGAGTGCTCGAAATTTTTAACTACATTTCGTAGGGTGGTTTCCAGACCTATTCGCGATTGGACAAACCGCGATAACGATAATGACAATGATGGTGATGATTATTATGATTAGGGTTCACGTTATTCACAAAAGTGGATATGGCGTGCGCAAACCATACATTAAGTACGTTTGTCGAAATTCACAACTATTCATGCCTTTGGATGATGACTTGATACAACTCTACCCGAACCGAAGCTGTATACCTTCTTTTTCTAACGGATAATACTGTATGGTGGACTACCGTCATTTTTGGCTGGAAAACCGTTACACGTATATTGTAGCTATTTATAATTTAGGAAAACATCAAGTGGCGTCTCATTCTTATTCATACTCATTTTCTAATTCTTCTTTCTCGAAGTATCCTACTCTTATGTAGGACGATGCTTCTGATGCAAGTATGCAGGATATCCCTGCTTTGAACTTCCCCGTTCGTACAATTCTCTCTAGGTCTTGTTTATCCGCTTCAGTTCATCTCGTCTTCCTGGCTGTCCGTTGCCTACACCTTCATCTCTATCACAAGTACGTCCCTTACAGGCCTAATCTACCTTGTTTCATGCCCATGCTACCTACAAACCAGTGGCCTAGCAATGAACATTGATGTCATTTTGTCACTAGTCTTCTCTCTTGCAGGCCACAGGGGCCAAAACCAATATATTCCCAACGTGTTTCACCTGAAGACTAGCAGTACGTTGTTAAACCGATTAGGACTGTTTGACAAGCTCAAACTAAAATCCGCTTAACTTTGCTGTTGCAATGAAGAACATGATGACCTACTTGGAGTTTTCCAAAAAAAAGTATATAAAGAGTGACCATATGCGTTATCTTTAAATAGTTTTGCAATGAAATATAGGGAAACTGGACGTTTTAGTGGCAGAAAATCAACGTGTTTTGTGCAGCTGTCACAGTAAGTCATTTATTTAAATAAACGAAAAGCAACATCCTGGATTGTGGCACAGTAAAGATACTGAGTTCGTCCAGGTCACGCTGTAGACCGCAACTTGTATAGCTCAGTTTATTTATGATAAACTGACATATCAGTAAGGTTAATCAGTAGCGTATTTTTGTAGGTCACAAATCAGGACACGAACTTGTGTGCTCATTAATATGAAATTTGTTCGCACTGATGATTTGCTTTTGCAATTGTCAAATCATATTTTGGTGAACTTGGAAAATAATTTTCTCACTAGCAGGCACGTCGTGAAGCATTTCTTGTTGGGGTAAAGGGGCAGGGGACGTGGACCACGAGATTACCAAATTAAAACTAATTCTACCTGAAATTCTGATATGGCTTAAGGACACAAAACTTTGCAATACTTTTTGCTAGTCTGACCTTTCTTTGTGGAATGTGATTCGAACATGCTCTAAGGACCAAACAATAATAGTCTCGAAATCAGCCTTTACATAGAACAACTTCAGATGCACAAACTCCAAGGCACTTAGTAGATGACTACAATTGATGATGCCTTGGTGATGTGTGGTACGATAAATGCTCATCAAAGTTACCTATGGTTTAAAAGAGACCATCACAACATTAAATTACATATCGAAATTAATCACCAATATAGTAGTTATTATTATACAAAATTTGCAATGATTCAAAAGGCAAATGGCATATAAGTAAGACACAACTTACTTGCAAGTGAAGCCTTCGGGGCTCGATGCAAATTGTGCCTAGTGCTCAGACAGATAAGTGTACCTTTCCTTAACTGCCTATGGGTGTGATCTATATGTCTCTTATATACTGCCAGAACACAATCGTTCTAAAATGACAATGTTCATTGGCTAGAAAACAGTCTGATTTTATTTTACTAAAATGCAGAAAGGGTTGTTTTACTGGGTGTACATTATCCCTATTAATATCCCAACTCAATATTGTCTAGAAGTACGTCATTATTGATGACATTTGTGGGGAATTTACTAAGCTACCTTACTAGTAGCTTCTACACATACGAAGGTAACCCTTGGGGCCAAAGGTGATGGATGGGTTTGGATCTTCATCCAAAATACCACTGTGACTGTCTGACAAAAGAGGTTCAGTAGTAGTACCGCTGGACGTCTATAATATTGTACGTGTGTGTAAACTCCTGAATAGAGCATTAACACAAGAACTGTATCTAGAGGAAGTCGAGGGGAATCAGAGACGCAATCCTCGAGCTTAAAGCCGACATCTAAGCGGATGTGCCAATCCACCAACAGTGTCATGATGTTTGCAGAAGGGCATTTTAAGTCCTTTGTATCAGAAGCCAAACCACATGAGGGGTTTGTTTGGGAAATTTATTATTTAGCTCGACTGCTTGTTTTCGCTTTTGCTTTCGTCATAACAAGATGTCAACTTTTTCGCACTGTGCGAGTTTGGGCACTAGAACCCTGTCCGTTACCATAAAAAGCTCTGTAAGTAGTTCCCGATCGCGGATTAGACCACTTGAAGAATTTCTGTTCTTTCTTCCGTTACCGCTCGTCGTAAGCAAACACAATACTTGAATTTTCATTCATTTCGGAAACAACGGATAAAGGTGAGGAGTTCTCACCTGCTAAATTTTACCTCAAAACTATCACGGTAGAGGTCTTGTAATGTACTTGAAATCAATTGTAAAACGTAGGCACATGTTGCGCAATATTTTTACTCATCAAAGACGATTGTCGCCAACCACTTCTATAAAACTCATGATCACAAACGGACTGGTCAAGAAATACACAATCAGATGCAGTTGTGTGCGTCTTTTGTCATCTCCAACTGTTCAACTGTTTGCCAATCTCCAATTTTCAGTGAGGATACTTTAACAGCACCCTTCGACAGAAAAGTAATTTTTGAAACCAAAGTTAATATTTGAACTCCATTTGTGTTCTCCTTCTAAGACATTTTTAATTACAAGGAGACTTCTATATCGAAGTAATTACGGTCAAGGAAAGTGAATTTTGTGAAAGTACCTCTGCATAAAGAGAAGTATTTTCCTCTGTGATAAAGGTTCACTGTTTTTCTTCCGCGAAGAGGGTGTGCTATCCTCCTGTGCGATAAATGTGTAGTCTTTTTCTCTGTTAAGACGTTGTCCTGTTTTGCTCTGCGAAATAGGTGTCCTATTTTTTTGTGTGATGAAGATGTGCTATGTTCCTGTACAATAAGTGTATAGTCTTCTACTCTACTATGAAGTGGTCCTGTTTTGCTCTGCGAAATAAGTGTACCATGTTAGTGTGTGATGAAAGTGCGCAATGTTCCTGGGCGATAAATATGTGGTCACTCCTCTGTTAAGAAGGTATGCTATTTTCTTCTGCAATGCAGGTGTGTCATTTTTGTTTGTCATGAAGATGTGCTGTGTTCCTGTGCGATAAATGTATAGTTTTTTCCTCTGTTATGAAGATGTGCTGTTTTCCTCTGCGATGCAGATGTGCCATTTTGTGTGTGATAAGGGTGTGCTATGTTCCCGTGCGATAATTGTGTGGTCTTTTTACTCTGTTATGAAGATGTGCTGTTTTCCTCTGCGATGCAGATGTGCCATTTGTGTGTGTGATAAGGGTGTGCCATGTTCCCGTGCGATAATTGTGTGGTCTTTCCTCTGTTATGAAGATGTGGGGTTTTTTTCTCCGTAATAGGTGTGCCAAGTTTTGTGTGATGAATGTGTACTGTTTTTCTCGGTCGTGAAGGTGTTGTAAGCACGTAACCCGCTACAAGTAAGGAGTAATGCAATGTTTAGGCATTTAGGATATTACATAACTTGTGAAGTTGGAAAGTTCAACTATTGATTACAGTACTAGACTCACATTGTTGCAGAATGTTGAACAAGGTGTTACTGTTACTTTTCTTTGTTGTGTCATTGAACGTACTAGTCAGAAATCTGTCAAGCGCGATGACATCTTGACCAGAAGTTGACGAGTTTTTACATTTTTAATTGTTCAAAACACTGACTGTCCATCCAGCTTCATAAAAGAGTTCACCTGCATTTATGAATGAATACAACTATGCACCCACGTATTCAACCTGCGAGACAACTAGCGTCACGGTCAGATTGTCAGAACACTAAAGAGAAAACATCTGCGTGAGATGAGAACCAATTTTATATTGGATAGGCTAAAACGTATTTTATGTAGACATTTGAATTATACTTTATGACTTATGCGACGACATATAGTGTAACGACACAGAGGAATTAACAATGGCAACATCAAATGCCCATGAGTTTTCGCTCAAGTGAGGCGCCTACGATGTGATTCGTTTTCAATTATTCAGGACTGTTCAACGTGATGCACAGAGTACTTCGCTTACAATTTGCCTATGAGGCTATTTGATTAGCCTGTACAGCTGTGCTTTTGTCAGGCAAAGCTCCAATCTTTATTTAGACAGATAATTGCATCCTATTATTGTTACTTCTTCCCGTGCAGAATAGTCATTATCCCAGTTACAAATATCCTTCATAGACCCAAGCAGGTTTATTTGAGGAAATTGTGTGATCCCAGATATCTGGATGGAGCCAGTTTAAACATGTAATCATTGTAAAAGCTAAATCGTAAGAGGAATATTAAGAAGTCGGTTACTTGTTGTCTTCCTTTTGCATACGTGTAGTCGCTGTTATTTCCCGGTAGATTTTACTTTCAACTGAATGAATTACACTTGTAATGAAGATATGACTTGATGAATGATCTTGACACAGTAGGTTGTCAGTGGACGCCTCATTCAACGTAAAACTGATGGAAATTGGCGTAGAGAGAGCGCTATGAGGTCTTTTTTCGGTTACTAATATTTTGATTTAAGTAGGATGGAATCATCAAGTTTACAGAAAACGCGCATTAAAATTGAAGCATCGTGGAAAACTTGTCGCGTTGGTTTGTATTAATTTGATAAAAGTACTGGAAGTGTGCTAATATTAGATTAAGTAAGTGACTAGTTGGCTGTCGTGTTTTATTTATTTTATTTTGTGTGTCACTCATCACAATTCGAATGACCATTACTAGGCGAAGAACTACAAAATTCAGAAAAGAAAAATAAGAAGGTGGTAGGAGTAATTAAGGAGAATGACAACAGTTGGTGTAGGACTTGAAGGATATATGTAGAAGAAAAGCCTTCAGCAACAATGAATTTCACAGTTTTGAATTTCGAGGGAAGAAATTTGAAGTAAGGTTAAACTTATCGGGAAAAAAAGATGACGATCATTTTCCTGGTATATTGGGGATAATGATCTCATATTTTGTGCTAGACAGCTTTTTTATAAAAATATGACATTTTCTGACGTGCGCTGTTTACTCGAAGCCACGACAAGTAACGTAAGCTATCTTTGAGTCAATGTCTGTCTCCATGGAATTCCCGTATTCTTAACCGTATGAATTAATTTAATACATTTTAAATACCTTATAGCTCAAGACATATAGGCAAAGAGACAGTCGATTCTTTGTAAACGAAATAAGGTCGATAAAACTAGCCGTTGATTTTATCTTATTGCGGCCAGTTCATCTATTGAGGACCAGAAGGGCACACCTTTCAATTGGGTTTGTTTTCTTCTCGTCCCTTCCCCCTCTGTCTTTTCTCCCAAGGAAGGAAAAGTTTTTCTTTTCCATTCCTTGTGAGTTTTTTTTTATTATTTTTCCGCTTGTCAAGCTATTCAAGACTTAAAAAGTTCCCATTTGGAAATCGAAAACAAATTGGTCCTGGAAAAATAGTCGTGCTTTACTTAAATTCTTTGCCAAGTTTTAATTGCACGAAATATATAGAAGAATAACTATTGATGCATGTGTGTATTTTTTCACAGGGTGCCTTGACGCAATTAATTCAATATTATCACCGCTTTCAAAAGATTCTATCGCAACCGCCTTACAAAAGACTGCCGGTTCGAAGTGAGCTAATCAATATACATCACGTGATGGTTGAAGTCAAGAAACACAAGGCAGCATTTTAGGCGAACAATTTATGTGCTTTACTATTGTACAAATGATTTTGACTCAGGCTAATTTCACTGGTTGTAAGCTAGAGCTAATGAAATAAAGATTGTGTACTATTATCTAGTGGGCATGTAACAGAGGCTGGTTGCTTCTTGTTGGATTCTTGCGATCCCATTTAACTGATGTTTATAGTATTAGTGACTCACCTCTGCGAGTGTGAATTTTTCAATTTTGCCTTTCCTTTTTCTAAATGAACGAAGAGGGTATATATAAATGTTAACAAAAGAGTCATTCTTTAATTTTTACGGGATACTTCTTCAGGTTTTCGAAATTGAATTTGCATTTAATGATATAAGCACGCGAGTTTTTAGGAAGACATAAGCATGAAGCATAAGAAAAGAGACTTGGGGTCTACCTACTGCTATTGTCGTGCTAAAGCGATCATCAGGCAGCTAATTGCACGTACAGTTAATATCCGCTATCTCCACTACAGCTTATGCCACTTAAGCCATGTCTACCAGATTTTTCAGCGTTTTCAGGTAGAAATTCTTTGGGAACTGCCATGGCTATCTGGAACGTCGTTATCTCGAACTTTTCGACATTTCGAACAAATTTTCTTTTTCTTTAAGTCCGGCCAATATCTTGAATGTTTTATTAACGTTTCCAATAAAAAGGAGAAATGGTAAATGGAAAACGCTCTTTTTATCCTATCAGTTTTTCTTTGTTTTTTAAACAAATAATAAACACAAAATGTGACGTAAATCGTCATTTGTAGCGGACAGACAGACAGACAGACTTGCTAGACAGTCAAGAGAATACGATCTGGTTTATTTCCATTTTTTCAGTACGTTGCGGAACTGATTTGAAACGTTATCTGAACCACTGATGCTAAAATTTTACATATCGGCTCATATACCAAATATCCTTGGCAGGTATTATATCATGGACACCTTTAGTAAAGGGTTATTGTTTGGCACTTTGGCAAATCACACTCTAATAAGAATTTACGTGTTTCCTTCTATGCGTACGGAGTCAAGTAAACCACGTAGACGTAGGTACGGACAAACAGTCACGGATGTACATCGTGATGTACATGTGTGTCTTGTACATGGAGCCACATACATCTCCGCCTAACAAGACAGGCCCACATATCCCCAAGAATATGGAGATTCACACAGAGAAGCCGACCAGATAAAACGTGGCCGTAGGCTCTGATCTGTCGTTAAAAGCACTTAAATCACTGATTAAATTTATATTACGGTAATTTCGTAAACAATGGACTACTTTTGATTTATTCTCATGATTTTTACCATAAGCCCACCAACTACATTCTAGTCGATTATGACATTTACAAACAAGAGAGTTACGGACTGAAATGAGTATTGAGCCAGATACAAAAAACTTTGCATGATGTAGACATGTTATGAAAGTGTTCACATTTATTTTTGCCCTGAGTCCTCGTTTCCATAAAGTCAATGCATAATTTGTGTGGTAATTCACTTTCTTACGTCCTTCTGTGATGTGATTTTGGTAATTTTTCAGCTTAAATTTAGAAGACCCTTTGTAAGCATTCAGTTTGTATGCACTGAGAGCAAGTAACAACATTTATTGTATCCCTCACATTATCACGAAGCTATATCATTTTTACCACAAATCAATTTGAATCTGAGCGTATTAAGTGGACCATTTATTGCTCATGTTTTAACTGTGTCCGCGAATAGCTTCTAAGCATAGTGAAATAGTATTCAGTATCAATAGCCAAATAAAGCAATATAAACTTGTGTAGATTTTGACAAGCAGTGAATTCTCATTTCTTGTACTCTATTTTACTTGAAACACGACAATCCCATATTTTTACGTATTCGTATTTACACCTGCTTTAAACGAATTGCAAAGGATAATTCCTATGAGAGTGTCTCATCATGAAATATCTCTCTGTACATTATTTGTAAACGAAGTGCATTTGGTACTTACTTTTCTTATTACTGTCATTTTATCGTTTATTATAATTATTTGCCCAATCTGTTGATCATAACGGTTAGCTGCATCTGTGAAGCCCCTTTTGCAATTTGACCATGTTTCTCTATAATTGGCACAACCAATTCGTTCAATCGATTTAAATAATCAGCGGCAAATTTATTAAATTTGCTCACAGTCACTTTGGCTTCAAACTGATAACCGCAAAGTTGGTCGTATTCGACAAACATGACGATAACGTCCCCATTTTCCTCGCTGAATGTGTATGAACCATGTGCTATTGCACTTGCTATTCTTGATAATGGCTTTTGATTTGGAAATGTGTCCGTTGTAATATCAACATGTGGGTCCACTCCCATCATAAGCGATTCAACGTCCGCGCGGAGTTTCTCGGCGGACTCCCACAACGCAGAGTTCACGCGGTTGTTCGTTTCTTTTTCAATCCGTATACATTCCGCTAAGCGCTGTAAGACCTCGAACGGTGCCACAAATACAGCAAACCAGTATCCTGGGAGAATATGCCTGTTTCCAAGCGGTGTACCAACCGCCTTACTGTGCTTTAATGTTAGACGCTGATATTCGCTATCCGTTATCAAAGCGTTGATCGTTTGGCCCGCGACATAACCATCGTTGATTCTGTCGACAAAATTTAGCAGCGTGTTTCGCGTATCCATGAGCGATACTTCAGTAAGCGACGACTGAATAAAATTTCTGCTTTCCATTTCAGTACTGCTTATTTGTTATAGAGACTAGTTTTTGAACAAAGCTTGTTGTACTCCAAAGATATACGTTTCAGCCTTGTCCGTGCTGGAAAAAACAAGAACTTTGCTTCAAGCTAACTGTACCCAAAATTGCACTTGAAGTCTGAGGTCACCGGTACTGGAGAGAGTTATTCCCTGTAGCGTTATATTTGAATACAATGAAACAGCATCACTTATCCAAACCTCGTATGAGTTTCAGTCCTTTGCTGACACAGCTGAATGTGACTTAGGCAGTTAAAATATTTCGAACTCCTGTTTGTTCACCTTATAATTTGTTTTGATTAAATGTTTTAATTCGGCCTGATGCTAAACAGCATAGTTACAATGGCTTTAGCAAGACTATATGATGAACGACGAATTGCTATACTGTCACCTGCTTGAAAATAAACAGCCATTTTGTTCAAAACATGTGGGCTACAGAGTCAAGTAGTTGTCCTGTTGAAAACCCGATACCGTATCTCAGTGTCCTAGGGACTAACAGACTATATCGGTATGTAGACCTTTTCAACCTATCCAGAACCACAAAGTTTGTGTTCGCTATTTGCAATGAAAATCCAATCTGACTTATATCATTGGTCTACATTTAGTGCAGGTGTATGCTCAAACAGCGCGGTATGAACTTTGATGTAAAGTTGAACGAGAATCACTCAGATAATTAGATCGAATACTTGAAGATTTGACTAGTTC
Organism: Chironex yamaguchii; assembly: GCA_024741275.1. Classification (NCBI taxonomy): domain Eukaryota; kingdom Metazoa; phylum Cnidaria; class Cubozoa; order Chirodropida; family Chirodropidae; genus Chironex; species Chironex yamaguchii. Next base: position 2,852 of record JANTCA010082550.1, on the reverse strand, counting down.
CACGTACTTTCCAATTAAATGATAAATCCCTTCAGCATTCAATGTAAACAAGTACAAGGTATGTCAACCAGTAGTCACTCACTCGAGAGCAAACAAGTAGTTGACGATTTCTCCATGTGGAATGGACTGATGTCGTCTTCAGTTTCTTTCGGGCAAATGATGACAGGTGACGAGGGAACAAACCCTGTCAAATCCAAGCTTAACTCAACTAGATTAACTCGTAGCCTTTATGCAAGCCATTGTGTTTGCCTCAAGTAGTCAATCTCTGTTTGTTTGTCATGTAACTACTCGGTATTAGCTTATCCCATCGAAAGGAAACGTATCAATCTTTATCGCATATCATACCATTCATAATTTCAGACGGTTAGCTAGCCATAGTGATTCGCACCAGTAGTGCTCAACTATACAAAGACGGTGATATTTCTTAATCTTTTGCCCACATCAATAGATGTGCAGGGCTGCCGAGATTAAGTGAAGCATTGCACGAGTTTTCGTCCCCTGTACAACTGAATACTTTGAACACTTTAAAGTTTTTGGAAGATCAGCTGTACGTCTCGTCGTTCTGTCTCAGGAACATTAAAAAGATTACGAATTTAGGTCTTTGGCTGATTGTGTTCAGTTGAATAAAAGCAACCTTTAATAATTGATTAGCTTCACAATGCATTTTCAGATTAGTAGGTTCGTATTGTGATTTTCGAAAACATACATACAATGGTCTTGCAACTGCTACTGGAGTAAACATTGTATTCCTGAATTGGCAACGATAGTTTAAGGCCATTACAAATGTCGATGAAGAAGCTACATTAGGAATCTGCAATGGAGAATGATTCACCACAATTGTAATCCTTATCGTTGTATGATATTAGTTGTCAGATTAACATGTTTGCATGAGGCGATGATCGATCAATCCTCTAATCAGATGGTAAAATGCATCATCTGAGTTGAGAATAAAAGAAAGTATAAATTATGCAGACGATATTTGCATGGCTTCTTGCACTGTGTTGCTTGGCTTACACATTCTACGTTTTCGACACTGCTTCGCTCATCTTTATATGATCTGTTTAGCGGTTATTCCATCCTATCGCTTAGTTTTCTCCTTTAGACTTCTTTAAGCTCTGATCACTTTCCGCTAAAAAGCGAGCAAAATTTCGAGAATACGCATGCGTCCTTCAATACTCACGCTTGACCTCATTTGCGATGACTGTTTGCAGCAGCGAAAAAGTGAGCTCGGATAGATTCAACTTTTATGCGGCGAAAAAAGGTGCAAGCCAACGCGACAAAAAAACTTTGCTCTCACATAGTATGGAAACAATTGTTAATGCCTTTATTTATAAGAGTACAAACGTTTTGAGTTACCCGAGAAAATTAGTGCTTCCCATTGCAACGTTGCGAACCTTTTATATCGTGGTGTCAAAGCTTGTTCGCTTGGAAAAAGTATTCTGCATCATGCAGCCTGAGTTCTTTGACCAAGTGATACCTTTGCCTTTTGTCTTCCGATGTTCGTGGATCTTCTTATCTTAAGTCTTCATCTATACTTTTACAACCGTTTTTTGCGTCTCCCGACAGCAAATTTATTTTCAATAATCGAGATTTCAGCGGAAGTAAACACCTGTTATTTACAGCAGCCATCTTCCAAGAACGTTTATGAATAACTTAATGCGCCAAAGAAACATAGTAAAGATAAGTGGAGTTGGTGTGGAAACCCAAAATTTTTCGATCCAATTTTCTCGCCGCGAAAAAGTTGCTTCGCGCTAATAAATTCGCCTAGTGGAAAACGAGCTTTACGGATCAGTGGTCCGGATTTTTCCTAGAAAGCTTCGTATTCGTTTCTGTGTTACTTTGCCACATAAATGCCTTTGTTCTTTTGTTAAGAACCCCAACGTATCATTCACTGTACACTAGGGGAGTTTTCAGACTTAGATCTCCGTTTGTTTTCGCGGAACCACAGTGTATAATTCTGCGGACGACCAAAATTTTCCGTAATTGATTTAGCAAACAATTCAAGCCTGAACCGATTGTTTTAAGTTAATCTTTATTACTATATCTCTATGCGGGTTAGCTTACAAACTAAAGTAGTTTAAACTGCCTCGTTCAAAGGATGACCAATTTTTCTATAGAACATTCACTTGGTATAACACAACAAATCATTAAACAACAGCAGTTATGTTACAGAAAATACTACCGAGGAGAAGAGATCCGGGCATATGTTTGTGATTTATAGGATTTAATTAAGCTACGAAAGAATCAAAATATGAAATGTACAACGTGATTGCCTGAGTGTAAATAAACAAGCATCTTAGCGTCATGCTCAGTGCCCTTGAAGCAACAGCATGTTCATTATCATCATATTATCATCGTACTAACTGTCAGCAATGACAATTGTAACCATCCAGACTAACGACATCATCACTACTACAAGTGAAGTAACCATTGTGTGCTGTCATCATGATCGAAAAGTATTACAATAATCACCGTTGTCGATACCACCAACAACATGATGGCCATTATTATTGTACCATTGTTATCATGAGCAACATACCGATCATTACCACTTGAACCAGCAGCCATTGTCAGTCATCGTCAACAAAGATTCTCACCATCATATTTAAAATCATCATAATCGGCATTGCCGCCAACAATATTGAAATTATACAAAATTTCTCATGCTGATTCTACCAGTTAGTTGTGTTAATCGACAGAAATTCAACTGACTTCCAATTTTTCTGAATCCTTGTTGCTTCTCACTAAAAACACATGGAGTCTTTTCTTTTATAGTTTAACAAAATCATACGATTCTAACATGAGGAAAATATGAACCAATCATTTTAATACAAGTATTTACAAATTGCAGT
>JANTCA010082539.1:0-14417 GCA_024741275.1 Chironex yamaguchii | reverse complement strand
TTCCGAACAATGACATTACTGTGAACAATTAGGTCACATATTTGTGTTTATTTCTAATTCTCAAGATAGTACTTGTTGACCATGAAATACTCTAGTATAAAATACAGCTTTGTAGCCTTTGTGAAAACAGTAGTTTTTATGCCAGCAAGTCGAATTGCTGGGTGTGGTTTTCTGTCATGGCTTGTTCGTCAAGATTGTCAACACACTTTGCTTTTTATTTACGTGCGGTTTTCCTTAAAAATTAAAATATTTCAATCACATCTCTAAGAAAACCATCACTTCTTAATCAGTTTCCATATTTGCTAAATCTAAGAACAACACGGTCTTTGTTTCCACATCCTGCCACTTTCCAAAGGCAACACAACATAATGGGGACATCCTGACACTTACAGTTTAAAGGCAACAAATGATGAATCATGAGCTCATCAGGTGTTAGTAAAAAGTGATGAGCTCACGGTTCATCATTTGTTGTCTTTAAACTGTAAGTGTGAGGAACTCAGAGGCTCGGTTTACCTGCTGAATTTTAGGGACTAGTAGGTATTTGTGATTAAATAATATATTAAATTTTGAAAATGAAAAGGAACCGTGCAACAAAACGCGACAGAGATTAAGGCCACAAGTACAAATCTAGTAGTGAAAACAGAAAAGTGAAATATGCAGAAAACGAAATGTTGAGGAGGCACTCGGAAATTATGACATTTCTTAAATGCGATACTGGTGAAGTTACTAAGATACAAGAAAGGGTGAAATAAAAAACTGTTGAAGAAGTGGAAGTGTGCGTCAGTTTAGAGGAAGAGAATAACCTTGAAGAAAGGTAATATACTTGACACTTTCTTAAAGAAAACACAACACAACATTCACGTTTTCGAAATAAAAACTGGTTTATAAGAAACCTAGTACTAGACACCCTAAAATTTAAGAAACCTTTAGAACTACAGAGAGAGAGAGAGAGTTAAGAAAGTGTAGAAATTTTTGTGTCAACTTTCACAGTTTTGGAACAATGAAAAGCTAAACCAAAACCGTATCTTTTTGAAAGCATAGTGAAGACTATATAGAATCAACTGAATTTAATGTTGTGGTCAATTTAAACACAGCTGTTTCTCTCCTGAAATCATTGTGAGTGTACATCCAAAGTTTCCGTGAGGGATATCAAACTTTCAAAGATCATGCCAAAGAAACAAGTGGAAAGCAAGATTACACTAAGAATCACAGTCGAAGGAAACGGGGCAAATGCTTTCATGACGAAATCTGAATGAACCCGATGCACTTGATGACCTTCCATTGGGAGAATCTTATAGGATCAATCACTTTATGTCGATTATTGACTCGCGAATTTCCACACTCTCGAAAGGAATTGCAGCTTATTCAGACCACAGTGAGAGGTTCAGAGGTTCAGATTTTTTGCTAAGCTTGGTCTTGATGAAACTTGCTATGATGATCTGTGTTTCCCAGCCAAAAATGTGGTTAAAAGTTACCCCGAGGACTTGGAGCCTGAATTAGAGAAGGAATTAGTGCATTTCAATGAATTTTTAAAAAGTTTACGAAAGGGAGGAGCTCTTTCCAATGACAAGGTCAGTGAAAATGACATGTTATTTCTAATTTCTGACAATTCCATTCATGAATCATGTGCCAATGTTTCAATTGCGCTAAAAATATGCCTGTGTATGTTCGTCACCAACTGCAAAGGAGAGCATTCGTTTTCAAAGCTCAAGTTAATACTGAATTACAAGAGAAACTCAATGGGGCAGAGGACGTTGGCATCTTTGCTCGTTCTGTCAATAGAAAGCCAGCTATTGAGAGGCATTGATTTCTCCTTTGTAATGATAGTTTTGCAGAAGACAAAGCAAGGCACAAATGCCTTTGAATTTAGCATTAAAACTTTTCTAATAGTAACTTATATTATCATTTTTTTCCATTTTGTAAATAGCTCTTTTCAGTATGAAACGGCCTCTTTGTAAAATGAATTGTTTTCAAAGGAAAAATCTGTAGAAAAATTTGCTAACCAATTCGCTTTCATCAGTCGATCTTGAGGCATAACAATTTTAACGAAAAAGAACTTGAAGAATACTCTAGGTTGACAAAAAATTTTCAAACAAGGGCCCCGCAGTCCCTAAAACCGTCAATGCCTCTGAGACTACTCATGGGGAACGGTATGCTGATGTTGTTTTTGCCATGATTAAAGAGGAACAGATTTACAACCTGCATCCCAACATCAACTTCACAATGGAAATGGAGGTAGGAGAACAATTACGCTTTCTTCATGTATTAGTGAAGATGCAGTCTAATTGTAGCATCTCAAAAGCAGCCCAAACAGATCAGTACATAAACAATGCATCATTTCATCCAACCACTGCTTACAACAGTGTGATCACTACCCTGTTTGGAAGGGCAACAAACGTGAAATCAAACCCTACTGACATAATCAAAGAAGAAAAGCGCCTGATGAATGTTCTCCTGTTCAACGCACGTCGGTTTACAGACGCCCAGAAGGCCTTAAACAGGACAGTTGCACCCAAACAAGAGAAAGAAAAATAAACAACTAAAACCCACATCAAGAATACTTGTGAAAATGTCAGCCCCTTAACTGCGTCATGTGCTTTTGATAGGTCAGGTACCTGATACTTGAGAATAATAATAGTATGTGTGATTTCCGGACGAGCTTAGTTGTGTGTTTGTTAACATGTAAATTTAGTCAGTCTTTGGAATATCCGTGTAATGGGCAGTCGTGATCATGTCTTAATCTTGCTGGTGAACCCTGGTAAAGATGATGATGGTTTAGCCAACTGCTCTTGTCCTGTTTCATGTCATCTCCGTTACCTGCCTGCTTTCAGTGAGTCTGTTCCTTTTATTTGTTATCTTCTATCAAATGTTGATAAACATTATCAAAGGATAATTAATGTTAGTTGCCGGGGTTGACAAAAAGATCAAGAAAATTCTCAGAAACCACAACATGGAGGGTTCCTTTTACAGAGATTCCACCTATGAACAATGTCTTCAAATCCCGAAGACCCAGTACCAATCATAGAAAAGAATAGTATAACATGCAAGCTGTAGTGTTAAGACTTCCACGCCAGCTACATTTGAAGAATCCAAAAGATCTTTAGGGCAGAGAGCACAAGATCATAGAAGAACTCTAGAACGGGGTGATGCCAGGTGAGCATTGCTAGAAAAATTATCACACACGATTGGCAAAACAAGAAAATTTTAGATAAAGTGAGCAACGTTACCACCCGGAAAACAACAAAAACCATCCACTCTCTAGAACACAGCAATCACATAAACAACATATCTTAAACTCTTCCAGCATTGTGACTGCAAGCACTAGAAAAAGAAACACAACGAAAACAAGCGCCTCCTCCGAGGACATCCAGACCCTGTCATCAGTGACGCGTGCAGATTGAAGTAAAAATATTTTTACAACCTCATTTGATAGCTCTACCATAAAATATAAAAATTACGATAGAAGAAAGGCTTTTTGAAACATAGCTCGGGAACGCTTACTACTAATGGCATGATAAACTTCAAACGTCCACATACAAACTTCTTTATTTGCTTCAAATTATAAGTCAAGTGATTTTTACGCAAAACATAAGTCTGTTGTGACAAATTAAACTATTTCTAATGGATAACAATGTTGAAAAAGGCCTTTTCATACTGTGTTTTTTATTTTCGGACTCAAAAAAAGTCTTAACATCTACAGAGAGGGGGACCTGCTCACTGCCTTAGTCACTCGACCTGGCTTCGAATTTTATCTTGTTGCATTTCCTCTGACATAAGAACGAGCCGGCCAAGACAGATATCTGGTCGCGAGCTGTGTGTTTTAGCAAAATGATGAGGGTAGTGAAAATGCCAGCGCAACCAGATGCGATTTCTGAAAATGTCTCGATTCTACAAAGGTAATAGACGACTGTGTTGATGAACTCGAAGTAACTTTTACAGCAAAGAATGAAAAACAAACAGACCTGATGAACTGCATATGAGTTTCATCAGTGTACTGCTTATGCCATTTGACACGGATTGAGTCAAGCAATTTGACATATAAGAATTGCTCGGGCTGGCAGGGTCGAATACAAACCGGGTTAACTGGCCTGAATAAACCGGCCAGACTAACAAATAATTAGCCAAGTAAGAAATCTACTTTGCATACATGTAATTCCTCCCGGAATGGCCTGGAGACTCCCGCATTACAGCCCAACTCCCGCAAGGGAGCGGAAATCTCCTGGTTTGTGTTCATAATAAAATTTTGCCCCAACCAATTTTTTTGCTCTGTTTACATAGCTACACGCTTGATTTGTGCGTTTAGTTAACCAGTCAAGATTTAGCGAAAGCATGGGCTGGTTATCGGTATTTTTTTACCAGGGACTTGTTTTCGGGCTTCTTACAACTGCGATATGCCCTACAGAAGGTGTTACTGATATCAGACTACCAGTCTGGGATTTATTGACCTGAATCGACCCCGTCTTGTGGCAACTTCCACAAATATGCTATCAAATTTACCAAAAGTTATTAATGTTTATTGGATAAATGATTAACATGATTTACACTGTCTACAGTGGATAATCTTTTATCGTTAGCAATCTTTTATTTTGTCTTTTATATATTTACATAAATTTATAAAGACATTGAAAGGGTTAAATACACAGTTGTGTTTGAATGGATTCATATTGTCTCATATACCACTAAACTTTTCCGTCAGCATAAATCTCCCTCTCTGAAACCAAATCTCCTTCATTTCAGGAGCTGATCTCCCTCATTGCTGCGAAAAAATTGTCACATGTATGATTTTGACTCTTTCTTGGTGGCATAAGACGCATGAGGGCAATAAACTCTCCAGCGAGGCGAGAGGCACTGGACGTGTCTCTGGAGTAAGAACAAGCAAAACATTTCTTTATAAACATGAAAATCCTTAGTAACGTTCCAAGATATCAGACATCTCATTTTGGACGCGTTACCATTCATAATGATAAATAGTCAGGGGAGGATGTATCCGCTAAGATTGGACACACAGTCACCACGAACAATCACGGCTGGTTTTATTGCTGATGGATATCTTTGATCAATGCAAACTTTCTTCTATAACTGCTTTGTTTCTTATAATCTGTAGTTGGAAAAATTGTATCGGCTACTTACCTATTTGGTGTCGGATTTCCAGTAAATTATATTACATTTTATGATTTGTAACAAAGAAGTTTATAATTGATCAAAACAGATACGTTACATTATTGAGAAATTATTGATAGTAAAGAGTAACTATTGACCTAGGCACAAGTTAAAAGGGCAAGAAAATAACTGCTACTGTCTCTTTCATCTATTTGCCAAGTTAAGAAAAAGATATCTGGATAAACCATACCAAAGTAAGTCTACGTCATTGAACAGAACTGTTAAAACATTATGCCAGCAGAGTTAGTCATATGTCGATGCTACACAACTGGTTACGATTTCTTTTTGTTTAGAACCTGTTCAAAATGCCCAGCAAAGGATTGCCTTATTTACTGTTCTAGTTCTTATAAAAGTATTTTTGCAACCCTGGTTTGTAGAATGTTCATTTTATAGGTCACAAACTAGCCTTGCACAGAGACGATGACTTCAGAATTTCAGTTTCATCAACTTCTCAACCGACCGAATGTTTGTAGTTTGTATTATGTGATGCAGACAAGGACAGCTTTACAAACCATTTCCAGAGACTGACACAAGAATCTAATCGACCCTGGCAAGGCAAGTCAACTATTTTGAATGGGACTATCAGTAACCACGCCTTTTGGTGTAATATGGGTTTACATTCTTGACATAATCACAGTATTAATTTACAAGTATGTAAGTGAAATATGTTGCATATTTTTGGCCTCCAGTCCCCTTTTTCTCGTGAAAACAAATGCATCATAATTTGGCCAATCAGGGGCAAGCATGGCAATGTAAACAAACTGGGGGCCCAAGAGCCCTTATCCAGCACACCTGAAATTGGACATCGAAATTCGGGTAGATGGTAATACAAGCGAAGAGGGAAAATGGCTGCAAGACTTGTACAAAAGCGATGCCCACTGTTTGTTCAAGGCCTTTCACAAAGAGCCTCAGTGATAGAAGTGGTAAGTGGTGGTTTAATGAGGTGTTCACGCTGTGATCATACACGGAGTGGAGCAAGTGCCTTTTTCCTTATTCGTTACTGGTTTTGAGACCCGGAGGGCTTAGCCCTTACCTCGTAATTTACACAGCAAATATGTTAGCCAACCCGGACGCTTCATGCAAAAATGTTGCCCTACCATAATCAACCATTTCTTACGCTAAAGTTGTAGCTTGAAGCCGAAGAATTTAGGGTTTTCCTTGTGTTGCCCTACGTGAGCACGTGCCAACATGCATGTAGTTGGACATTACGTGTTGGGGTCAAGGGCATCTTCCAAATATGAGTCGTGATAACAAAAATCTCTGAGCTGCATAGCTGGTGAGGACTTATTATTCACGAGTTGTGGGCGTTGCATGCTATCGTTGTCAGGCTCAGCGTCAACTGTAAAAGCACCATAAACCATTATTGTGAGTTCCATTGTTTATGCTATGTCTTTTCCCGAAGCTGTCATTGACCCGTTTGAAACAATTTTAATTGATTAACGGGGTATGCAATACAGGAACTCGCTTTGATTAATTGGGAACAAACGGCTTAACGTAAGAAGGTTTTCAGCGCCTGAGCCCTTTTAGCCCTTCATATCAACATTTTTTGTACAAATCTCATGGCCTCATTTTTGAAAGTGAGGACTCGAAACTCTATATTCATTGTTGATACATCGCGGGCGCTGGCAGCCTGTTGAAGTCAGGATAAGGTTCCAACAATATTCTTAATTAGCAAGAAAAAGATAAATAGCAGTATCTCGTAAATCATCATGATCTGGATCCTAAGGGTCGAGTTTGTTGAAGTAACTCCACTAATAAAGGACAATGCTGTGAATAACTGTTCCGTTATAAATAATGCGAGTCTTAATTATAACACTCCCACTAAGGCTCCACATTATGCAATCCAAGTCCACTACGCAACCTTCGAACCTTGCCACAAGCTACAGGCTTTGTCAAGATATCTTCCAACATTTTAGTAGTGTCACAGTCTATTAAATCAATAGTTTTCTTGGCAATATTGTCTTCAATAGAGTGAAATTGTATATCAATGTACCTCTAATGATGATGCACAGAGTTCTTTGTAACTGCTTATGCTGATTGGTTGTCCTCATACGGTGAAACTTTAGCAATACCAATCCGAAGCTCTTTATAGAGTTGCTTGAAGAATAGTGCTTCTCATGCTGCTTGAGCAAGGGCAACGTATGCAGCTGCGGAAGCTTACATATGGAAGCTGCAACTGATGTCTGCTTTCTACCGTGCCAGCTAATTAGACTAGAGTAGTGTGATACCAACCCAACTGCATACTGAATATCAGGGCAAGTTCCAAGTGCTGCATACATCAGTGAGCCAACCATTCACTGGTACAATGTTTGATCAACTGGTTTTGAATCATCATCTTTTCAAAGCTCCACTGTTAGCTATGTTGGTGTTTTGTTGACTCTGGCATTGGCCCATCCAAATTGTACTAAAATTTTCTCATTTATTGATGCAAAACAAAGCCACCCAAGGATTTGCTCACAACGTGCCTAAAAGATATGCAGTATGACATTTCCTATGTCAACTGGTGTGGATCTTGTGGTAGGATAAATAGGTAAGACAAAGTGTTACATCAATGAATAAGCAATCTGGAATATCAGATATGCTGATAACTCTACCATTAGAGCCAAATCAAATGGAGTTTGAAAAAGAAATTGGAAAACTTCTTAGTGCAGAGAGTCTCAAAAGAAGCAAGACAGTCAAGAGACTGCTGAACCTCCATCAAGAGTGAAAAGGTCACAGCAAAGACAGGGTCACATCTACATCTTAGGTTATGTTATATTTGTCAGGTGATGCAAGATACCATCTAATGTCCCACGAAGCCCCTCTCTACTTGGCCAAACATTGACAGAGAAATTTCCTGGAATTAGCCAATGATGAGAGAGTGGGATTTTGCAATTTTGTAGGATTTGTTTTATTGAGACAGTGATTGGATAGATCCCAAAATTTAATGGGATCTCACTTGGATCAAGGCCGATTATCTGATTCTTTTTCATGACAATCCATATAGTAGCTTTTCAAAGGGACTGGCAAGAAGTATCACAAGTAAGATGAAAGATGTATGGAAGTCAAGAGAGCTTGACACGAAGCTCACTGTGCACTTCGTAAAAGCCTCAGTCTGAAGTGTTGCCTCATATGGATGTGAGACCTGGACCCTTAAGAAGAGAAAAGGGACATGATTGATTAATTTGAGTTGTGGATGTGAAGGCAAATGCTGACAGTTAGGTGGCAAATGAGAAAGACTAATGATTGGGTGAGGGAGGAGTGGAGAAAGGAGGCCTATTAAGAGAGGTTAACATCAGGAAGTACAGACATTAGAAGAGGGGAGACAGCTCAGTCCTTGCAACATTAGGGGAGGAAATCAGGGTCAAAGGAAGAAGAGGAAGAGGGAAAAAGAATGGATGGATAATGTCATCCAGTGAAAAGATTGATCGATTCCAACCTTAACTACATTGTTTAAAATCTCTAGACATCTTCACCTCAGTTTATAGACAAGTTATACTGCCAATTCAATTATGTGAACTTTAACTTCTTTTTAGTGCTGTCCTTTTGACCACACTATCAATAATAATGCAGCAACCTACTTACATTTTATTCAGTGGTGAGAATGTGACTTCATTGGTATCTTGGGAAATAGTACAAGATGGTTCCAGACCTGGAAAGTCCATTTGAAATCAAGTAGGTAGATTAGAGCAGACAGTATTCTTTTGAGCAAAAGCTGCAGCAACTTCAGCAGATATAATAAGAAGTTTGTCCAGTATATTTTGGGTAGATCAACAACAGCTTGTGACATTTTCTTTGTGTGATTTAATGATACCTCAGATTGAAACATGCCATTTTCACTCTTGTGCTATCAGTTGGAAAGTTTTGCAGTGAAGTTGAATTGACAAATGTCAAGAAATTTAACTGAAGTACTGTTATAGATTAAGTGCCTGATCAGCCAAGCAAATTTGCCAGTCTTCAGAGAAGTAAAAGATCTGGCATGCATCTTACATTTGGTTTCTGATGTGGTGTAAGGTTATCGTCACTTCATGCAGAATTGGAAATTGGAATTTTTAACTTAGCTTGTTAATTCTGGAGATATTGTATTTTTGACATATTTTTATCTCAAGGTCACTATAAAACTGAAACTGTACTTTGTCCAACGGATTTTAGAAAGTTGAAGAAGTGCATATGATAGAAAAAGCAAACTGAGTTCAGTTTTCATTGCATGTAAATTGGTAGTGTGTGTATTGATCACCAATATTGGCTTTTGAATAGCTCAGCGCATAAGCTATGATTAAGGCTGAGTGTAAAGTGAAATTACGTGCTGTGCATAATGGATTAAGTTTTGCTGGTGCAATGTGCAGTTAGTCTTATGTCCGCGTTACAGTCCATACGACAGGACATGTGACCAGAGGCACCAGAATCAAGCACAATCTCCTCAGAAATTAACTGAAGGTGATATCAACCAGGCCTTTTCATTTGACGCAAGTGATTACCATTGCCATTGCCATTGTAAAATTGATTCATAGTGATTCAGTGCTAGGTCTTGAGTGTAGTACTAAGAATTTGTCATTTTGTAATGCTTTGTACTAGGTAAGACCAGTTCTAAGCCATACCCAAAGCACTTGGAAAGCAGAGCAAGTGATCTGTTAGAGCTCATGCACGCAGATGATGATGGACCATTGCAGAAACAATCTAAGGGTGATACTAAGTACCTGGTTACATTCATAGATGATAAGTCATGTTTTGTGTGGTTTTGTTTCATTGCTCAGAAATAAAATGTTTTCAAGAAGTTCAAGGTACTCATCACAGAGCTCGAATCTGCAACAGGAAAGAAAGTGAAGAATCTCAGATCAGACTGTGGTGGAGAAAACATCAAATGAATTGAAAAACTACCTTGAAGAAAAGGGAATCGATCATCAAAAGTCAATCATTTACTGCCCTGAACAAAGTGACATTGCAGAGAGAATGAACAGAACCCTGATTGAAAAAGCTGATAAAATGGTAAAGGCCCCCAACTTGGTCTAAGCTCAAAGGTCAAAGCAAAGAATGTCTATGTGCAAAACAAAAGCCCTACGGTATCCCTACAGAAGATACACTACCTGATTGTAAGAAATTGTTGCGATTAAGAAATTTTTTGCGGAATTAATTTTTGTGATTGGGATATTTCCACTAAATTTCACGGAATTAATTTTTGCAATCCAGAGATGTAAGGAAAAATTTCACTTCATCAAATATGGTTATATTCGGACATCATATCAGTGTTCTCCCTGGGAAAAAATTTTTGAGTAGTGGCTGGAACAAAATCGAACTCGGGTTGAGGAGGCGTTCTGAGCTCACCCTATTTTTGACCTGAAAATGCCTTGGAATGGCTTTCTAAAAGATGCCAATTGATGTGAATTGGGTGTTTTTATTCAGCCCAAAATGGTTTATATTGCTCGAAAATGGTGGGATTGGGGGAAGAGGTGAAATGTACAATGCCTGATCAAGTTGCAGGCCTTGCAGGCTGATGTGGCTTTTTGTAAAGCACATTCACTGGTTGTTTGATGTTTGTCATACAGCTCTCAATGATGCCTTTCAAAACTTGGCTCTGTTTGCATAGCGGCGTCTTTGTGGGGCATAGCAGTAGGGGTGGAAGCGTAGCGGTATATGAGAGCAGTGCAGTGGGCCCCATCCAAAAATTCTCCAGGGCGAACACTGCATATGGTCCGTGTATGTCCGTATTGCGACTGACCAATCTAAATGTGGACACATACGGACCATATAAGGTCTGGATACTACCATATTTGGTGCAATGTTTTGCAAGAAGGAAAATGCAAAATATATCATCAAAGATTTTTAAATAATAATAATAATAATAATAATAATAATAATAATAATAATAATAATAATAATATGTGTTTAGTTCTCATCGTCAAGGATTTCCTAACTACCTCTCCATCCTCCATTTTCGTCATTAGACCATTCTCAACAACGGTATTCTTAGCTTGCTTTCTAAATTTTTATTCAATTCCTTAGTGAAATCGAGTTTGCTTTAAGTATGCTTGCAAAAATCAATCACTGTGGCGATTATAGGCACTGCCAATGGTATTTTTTGAAGAGGTATCTATCAATTGAAGTTTTCAAAAACGTCACGAAAAGGCACGGAATTTATTTTCATGGTGAAGAGTGTTGTGAGTTTTGCAGAATTTATTTTCGTGATCAGGCAATTTTTCCTTCAATTTCGTAGGATTTAATTCTGCAATATTGGGGCCAAATCACAAAAATATATTCCACAAAAATTTCTTGCAATAAAGTATACAAAGAGTGTCAAGACAAGAAACCATCACTCAAACATTTGAGAGTGTTCAGGTGGCAGGCATTTGCTCACATTCCCAAGCTATTCAGAAAGAAGCTAGATGAAAAGGCAGAGAAATGCTTGTTCATGGGATACTCCAAGTGCTGAAGAGGCTACTGACTCTGGTCACTCAAACAAAAGGAAGTGATTGTTCGAAGAATTTCGCATTTAATGAATAGTCATTGGGAATTGAAAGACCAGAAGGAGTGAGAGATCAGGGAAAAGACAACAAGGTTTCTTGAGTTGAACTTGAGGTGGATGAAAACAACGATGAGGAGGTCGATGAGGATTTTGAGGATGAAGAAGAATAAATACAAGATGAAGAGGAGGATTATGAGCCACCAGTGGCACAACCTCTCAGACAAACTCAGAGACCAAATGCTGGTCAGCCACCTGATCGGTATTGTGATTTGATATACCACACAGCTAAGCCGTTCAATTGGGCTGAGGCAATGAAGTGTAAAGGTAAAGCTGAGTGGAAGAAGGCTGGTGAAAAAGAATACAAGTTCTTGAAGCCACTTCCTGGCAAGAAAATCACTGGCAACTAAATGGTTCTCAAAGTGAAGTTTAATGAATATGGCCAGGTTGAACATTACAAAGGCAGATTATTCTGTTCCAACTTCAGTTTAAATGTGGATTCAGCTAATTATATGAAACTAATGTACATAAGCCATCCCATTTTAGGATAAGCACACTCTTGTCCCATTAAAGGCATCAGGCTGTAGATATGATCTACAGCAACGCTTCTGTCTTCTGTTTACATTGAGCCTCTGCTTATCCTCAGCCATTGTAGCTCTGTACAGATGTTCATGCTTACTCTTTTGACTTTCCACATGTTCAATAAGTGGCATTTCTAAAAATGGGTAGATCCATCTGCATGTTTTGGAACCACAGAGCTAGAACTATAACTATGGTCACATTGGATGAAAATTCATGCAATGCTCGTTGCTTTCCTATATGGAAGCAGTTATTAAACAGGAAAGCAATGAAGATGTAGAATTTGATGTTAGTCAAATATGTAGGATAATGTTGTCTACTCTTTGACAGAATGTAAAAGTTTGTGACACATTTTTTTCTTGGATAATGTGAAATTAGAGAGTTACAATGAGTGCAGTTGTATGTGTCACATAGTAATGTCTTTTGATGATTGTAAACATTTAGGTGAGGTAGTATGGAAAAAATTTTACTAGGCAGACAAGCTGAACTGACTTATAGGATAAAGAATTACGGTTGTATTAAGGTGTACCTGGGTAATAATTCCTTCGCCTTAAAATACCAGCATTGATGCAAAGGTGAAGCTGGTTCAAACTTTTTCATTGCAAGTCCCAGTAGCTCTAGAAAAAGAGCTAAAAGCCAAACTCATAGAGATGGAGAAGAGATAGATCATCACAAGGGTCACCTCCCCTACCATTTGGATCAACAACATGCTGTTAAAACCCCAAATAAACTGAGAGTTTGTCTTGATCCACAGGAACTGAATAAGGCAATTTACCATAATCATTTTTCCACTCAAATTCTCAAGGAATTGACTCCAAAATTGCATAGTGCACATGTTTTTGTGACAGCCAATGCCAAAGTTGGATTTAACCATTGTTCTTGATGAGTAGTTGAGCTACATCACAACATTTTGATATGGTTGCCCTGTGGCATCAGTTCAACCCAAGAGCAGTTTTCTCATGTTCTTGATGTGTTCTCCCTTGAAGTATATATGAATTCTGATTGCTGGTGGCATTTTGCTATATGGTATAGGTAGCAGCTCAGTGAAAAGCATGCAGTGCCAGTTGAAATTGAGTCCCAGCAAGTTGAAGATGTCTTCAGTTGCCTACATGGGGCATATCATTAGCATGGAGTGATTGGAAACATATCCTGTCAAGCTCAAGGCCATTGTGGAGATGCCTGTTCCTACTGATGTGGTAGGGGTTCAGAGGAATTTTAGGCCTAGCTATCTATTTATCCAAATTCACACCATGCGCAAGTAACATTTGTGAACCATTATTTTGGCTGGTTGACCCAGATGCTGCACTTTAGGACCTCAATGCTTTGATCGCTGAAAGCACTGAAATATTTTGAGACTTGAATGCAATGCATCATCAATTGGTTTGGTAGCAATTTGATACAAGAAAAAAACCAGTAGCTTTTGCATCTGGTGTGCACTATTAATGACAGAATACAATCATGCACCTATCAAATATGTTGATTGAGGAATGGTGTCTGCCTATGAACAGAGACAGAATTAGTGTTTTTCAGTGAGTAATTGTGCTAGTTCATCATTCCCACCATGAGATGAAGGAGGAATTTATTTGTCGTTCATTTTTGTGTTTTGTAACATCAAAGTGATAGAGTTTTTATTGAATTGTCAATCCATGCATGCCTCATTCTATCCATAGTTCAGGTTACCAACTTTTGTCTAATCGCCTTATCTATTTTTATCTTTCCTTTGCATCTTCCTTCTTTATGTTGATATTTATTTACAGCTTCCTTTTTAGAACAATCTTAGCAGCATCCTTGTACATCTTTCCTCTTTATCCCTTATGTAGATTTACTCTTTTTGCTTAAATGTTTTCCTTATATAACTATCAACAGAATATTGGGTATGATCCTTGATTTAAACCATGATTAAGCCGAGCTAACAGGTGTCTTTAATTTGCAATGTCCAGCCAGATCCTGCTAGACTATCTATGTTTTCATCCAATTTTATGGTTTTAAATCTGTAGACCAGACCAAAGTGTCCCATAAATGTAACTTGGGAATTGCTGTTCGTTTCTTTTATCTCTTATCTTGTGCAGATGTTGGCAAGATCTATGTCGGGGAAGAAAGGTGTTGTTGCTTGCAAAGATCCTTTCACAGTAAGTCTTATTAAAGGCAAAAGATACAACTGGTGGGCATAAGCAATACAGACAAACGGAGATTGGCATTGAAGTGCCACAACGAATATAATTGGCATCAAATACCTATCATG